>PVIH01006488.1:0-110579 GCA_004025045.1 Sigmodon hispidus | reverse complement strand
GCTGTGGTGCTCCACCTGTCTAACTAACGTCTGCTGTGGTGCTCCACCTGTCTAACTAACGTCTGCTGTGGTGCTCCACCTGTCTAACTAATGTCTGCTGTGGTGCTCCACCTGTCTAACTAATGTCTGCTGTGGTGCTCCACCTGTCTAACTAATGTCTGCTGTGGTGCTCCACCTGTCTAACTAATGTCTGCTGTGGTGCTCCACCTGTCTAACTAATGTCTGCTCTGGTGCTCCGCCTGTCTAATGTCTGCTCTGGTGCTCTTGTTTGCCACTAGCTATTGAGCATGTCTTAAGCTCATGTTTACTGACTTGGGGCTGTGGCTTGGTCACCATGGGTGATAGCTACAGCTCTCAAACTGCAGTCTGTTCTTTAAGAGCCCCACTGGATATGTCTGTGAGTTAGAATCTCTCTGAACACACAGGCCCAAGAGCACAGGGGTTAATGGTAAATGGTTGGCTTCCTGCGCCCAGGCCCCATGCACTGTCTTCTGTCAGTCATGTCATGAATTAGAAGCCATAAAGGAAATAGTTGAGCCTTCTTCCAGGATTGAGAACCTGTAGAAACCTCAGACTCTATATAATTTTCCACCACTAAAAGCCTGGATTTTTCACCTTTAAGGACAATAAGCAGGTTACCTGGGTCTACACAGCAGAACTGTTTTTGTTTTCTGTCATTTCCAGCTTGCTCATTTATCCCAGGAGACTTTTCTACCTGAAGTGGCTTCCTTCTTTCCTTACTTCCTTTTAGCACTGTGTGAGTGTGGAGAGCAAGTTCCTGGAGTAAATGGGGCTTGGTGGAGTGCAGTCAGTCCAGAATCACTTATGCACTTAGTGAGACCTTTTTCTGGAAGAGATCAGTAACATTTAAAAACACTTATTTTGTGTGGATGGATGGGCACTAGTGTGAAGATCAGAGGATTTGTGTGGGAGTTGGTTCATGCTTTCTGTCATGTAGGTTCCAGGAAACTCAGGTAGTCAGGGTTGGCAGCAAATGGCCTTATCTACTGAGCTGTCTCCCTCTCCCTCTAAAAACTAAGCCAGTAGACTCATCCAGTACCCAGACTTATCTTACAGAAGTCTGATTTTGGCTTTTTTTTGGTCTCTCCTGTTCCCTGTCATCTTTCTCAAAGAAGAGGTGCTGGGTGGCCCAGGATTTGACCAGCCTCTGCCTGCTCCCCAGTGTTGATTAGCATCCTAAACAGAGGTGTTCCCTGAGCTAGCTTCCAGCTAGTCTTCATCTCAGAGGCAAAAGTTATCCTTGTGACTTTGATTTCCTCACTTGTATTCTCCCACATCTGGGCAGATTTGTTGACTCTGCCTTCTTATTCTTAAGGTCCAAGTCAGCATCCTCTCTCCCCGTGTTATTTATGCCCATGATGATCTACTGGGTCCCTTGTCCTCGTGTTCATTTCTTCTAGAAGGCTAATTGTCAGCTATGCCTTCCCTTCCCTTTTAAAATAAATACTGAGGTCCTGTCCAGTGTTGCAGGGCTGTATCTGCTCTGTCCCTGGCTCTTTCATCCCCCTCCCCTCCCTTTCTGCATTCTGCTCAGCCTTACTGGCCTCTTTGCCTTGCTTCTCACTCCAAACTACTTCCTTTAGGTATCCACTTAAAAGTCCCTTCTCTGTGGCACTCAGGCTGACAATGTCTGCCTCTTAGCTGTCCTGTTCCCTTCTTTTCTCTGCTTCCCAAACACAGCACTATCAGCTATGCATTTACATATTTCTTATCTGCATTCTCACACTGGAGGATAAGCTCTGTGAGGTTAGAGGTTTCTGCCACAGTTTGTTCAGTACTCTGATCCTCCTTCCTGAACAGTGTGGAGCTCTGTTCAGCTGCCTTGTTCTCTGGCTCTATATGCTTATCCCCCTTGGCTGCTATGCCTCCATTCTGGAGTATCCTGCTCCAACCTCCAACCTCCTTCCTTTTTAGACAGGATGCTATTGGTCCTTATGTATATTCTGTGTTCTCCTTGTCCCCAGATGCACTATTTCTCCCTCCATAGTGCCTTATTGTGTAGTGCTCCACCCCCACCCCCATCTTCTGTACAACTAAAAGCTTTCTTATGCCACTCCTAAAGGAATTCTATCTCAGGACACTCCCACTCTGACATTTTCCTTTCCTGTGCTTGGTTTGTCGTGGCCCCCCTTTTTTCCTCACACATGCATAGTGCTGTGTCGCTGACTTCATACATGGTCTCCCCCTTCCCCCACCAACCTCTTTTTCTAGCACCTGGCAATACCTTTTTTACTGGGTAAGCACTCTATAAAATGGCATGGTCTGGTAAGTAATAAAGGCAGAGTGTCCTGTGATGTTGGATTTTGTCTGTGTGTTCTATTTTTCAGAACTGACTGGAAGAGAGTTGATTATCTTACGGTTTTCTCCATGTAGTTCTAGCTGTCCTGGAATTTGCTCTGTAGATCTCTCTAGCTTCAAATTCAGAGGTCTGCCTCTGTTTCCCAAGTGCCAGGATTAAATAAATGTATGTGCCACAAAGCCTGGCTGGTTATTTTCTTTTGAAAAACTTAATTTTGTTCCTTTCCATTTACTTGTTTTAGAATCAAGCCCCTGCCTAATTTGTAAACACCAACTACCTTTTTTGTGCAGAATACATCATAATAGAAATTGACTGTTTACTTGTGGGAGAATTATCAAGGACAGTGTTAAAAGTGATTTACTGCAGTAAGGCCTGTGATGCTCTCACAAGTATTACTCTCTAACATTCACATTATATATCTCAACACTAGTTTATAGAATCTTTCTCTTAAGGCAGAAGGGTTTATGAGATTATTTTTTGTTAACTTCTATTCATTTTAAAAGTTTTATTTGTATAGGTGCTTTGCCTTCATGTGTGTCTGTGCACCATGTATATGCAGTGCTCAGGGAGGTCAGAAGAGGGCCTTGGATCCTGTGGAACTAGAGCGACAGATGGTTCTAAACTGCCATGTGGGTATTAGGAATCAAACCTATGTCCTCTGGAAGAGCAGCCAGTGCTCTAGCCACTGAGCAACTCTCCAGGCCCTTTTGTAAAGTGTACACTTACTACAGCATTAGAACTATTACATTACTTCAGTGACCTGCTGTATATTCTTTGATTATCTTTAGAGACTGTTTTCTGAGACTGTTCCTGATAGCACTGCAGAATGGTCAAGCTGGCTTTCTACTGGGGTCTTTGTTTTACCTTTCTGCTCTTGTGGTTGACATTCTCACGGGCCTTCTGTTAAGATAGGTGTCATTGTTTTTCTCCTGTGAGTATATCCCAGCAACCCCAATCTCTGGTGTGGCTTCTAGACTGGCCGGTTTTGTAGACTGTTGTGTGGTGCAGCAGTAAAGGTCCTACTGGTAAAGTTTAAGCAGCTGTTTAGATCCTTCTCCCTCAGTACTATTTCATCCCTTTCCTGTTTTAGAAGCACCAACAGGTAGTTGCTGAAACCAAGACCTCTTCATTACTCTAAAGTACCAGTTTCTACCCGAGAATGAATTTAACTGACTCATCTTGGTTGATGGTGGTTCATTCTTTGCTTTTTTTTTTTTTTTTTTTTTTTTCCCCTTCTTTCGTAATAGTGCAAGGGCTAGACTTGTTCCATGCCCTCCTACCCTGGCTGAATTGTCCCTCACAGACAGGATGGTGAGCTACATTTGCTGATCACCGAGGCATCTTGGTCCTCACTGCAGCTGTAACTGTTGTGAAGAACAGCTGTTCCTTCTGTACTTTAGATATTTTGAATGAGGTCTGAGCCCAAGAGAAATTTTATACTCAAATAATAATTTCTTTGCAGTAGTTTGCCTCACAAACTGTTCCATTCCACTTCCAGTAAAGACCTAATCTGATTTTATAATAGGTTAAACCAATTTAATTTAAGTTTGACGCTTCAGGTAAAATATATTTAGTGGCTGCAGAAATTGTCTGTACCCTTTTCATAAAATTGGCAGAAAATATTTTAAAATATGAGTACCTTTAAGTAGTGTGTCTTAAAGAACTTATTAAAATGACTTGGCTAGAAAATAGTTTGTACTTAGGTATAATTTAGAGCAGAAAGAAAGGACTTGTAGACTACTCTTTTTACTGAAAAGTTGTAGATGCTGATTGGCAACATGCCCTGGACTATGGAGAGCTAGCTCTACATGTTAGGGAACACAGTCTGAAGCAGAAGCAAAGGCAGGGACAAGAAGGATGGCTTTTCTTCTTCCTTTCTAGCTGTGCAGGTGGAAGCTAGCTTGCTTCATGCTCCTCTGGTTAGCTGTTGTCCTTAGTCTTTTTACTTCACTTAGTTTTGCCTTTACTTCTTAGAGAACTGTCTGGAAATGTTTCCAGGAAAGCAGTGAGGCAAAGTAAATCTAAACAAGAGTGGGGACTTCATGTTGTATTCTCATTTGTCTGTTTTGTAACTGAGGGGTTTGACCCTTTCACTTAAATTGCAGCTGTAACTGCCCTATCTGGCTTGGTTGGGATGCTTCTGATTTCTCTGTGTGCCGTTTTTGTTTCAGATTGGCTCACGGAGTTGTTGCTTGGGCGTCCCTGCTAGATTTGGGTCTGTGGTGCAAATGGAGTTTAGGACTCAGTCGACTCTGCCCTAATGAGAGAAGCCCCTGTCCAGGATGGAGAAGAAGCGGCGAAAGAAATGAAAGCCTCTTTTTGGGCCAAGTTGTGGGTGACCATGGGACTGAGGTTTTCTTTATGTTGGACAAGTCTATAGGATGGCTGGCTGATCAGTAAGGTTGCAGCTTTTAGCCAAAACGGAAATTTACTTCTGATCAAGGAAGAACCTAGTGCGATTTGAATTTATGCAATTTTATATGACCATATTCACTTAGGACCATGAAGCTCATCAACATCTGGCTTCTTCTGCTGGTGGTTTTGCTCTGTGGGAAGAAGCATCTGGGTGACAGGCTGGGGAAGAAAGCTTTTGAAAAGGCCCCATGCCCTAGCTGTTCTCACCTGACTTTGAAGGTGGAATTCTCCTCAACCGTGGTGGAATATGGTAATGAATTCTCTTCAATATTAGGCCCATCTTACTGTTTTCAAACATAATATAAATATTAGTTTCCACTCCATTTCTGTGGTAAACTTCAAATGGAATGAATGCACACCATTTAGGCATTAACATTTGCTTAAGGTGTTTTCCCTATGGAGTAGAACTGACTGTGCACCATTGTAGCTGGGAGGATGCTAATACAGGTGCTGAGATCACTTTGGAGATAAAGCTCCAGGCAGAAGGGATAAGCAGGAAATATGTGACTTATCTGATCTTTGTCTTCTGTAGAACAAACAGCCGGATATGTTGGAAAACTACTTTTCTTTACTGTAGTCACTTTTTGTAGATATGGGGTCTTTATTTTCTTTTCTTTTTTTTTTTTTAAAGATTTATTTATTTATTATGCATACAGTTTTACAGAAGAGGGCACCAGACCTCATCATAGATGGTTGTGAGCCACCATGTGGTTTTGCTGGGAATTGAACTCAGGTCCTCTGGAAGAACAGTCAGTGCTCTTAACCTCTGAGCCATCTCTCCAGCCCCCGGGGTCTTTATTTTCAATTTACAAATATTTTATATGTATGAAGGTTTTGCCTGTGTGAATGTATATTGAGCACATGAGTTCTTGGTACTTAAAGAAGCCAGAAAAAGGTTTTGGATCCTGTGGAACTGGAGGTACAGATGGTTGTGAGCCACTGTGTGGGTCCTGAGAATTGAACCCAGGGTCCTCTGTAAGAGCAGTAAGCACTCTTAGCCCCTGAGCCATCTCTCCAATCCCCCTGCTTTATATTTCTTAAGATGTATTTTGATTATATATGTATATGGATGTATGCACATGTGTACAGGTGCCTATGGAGGCTAGAGATATTGGATCCCCTGGAGTTAGTGTTATAGGTGGTTTTGAGCTGCTTGACTTGACCTCTGCAAGAGCTTAACTACGGAGCCATCTCATCAGACCTATACTTACGTTTAAAAAAATACACAGATGTCTGGGCTTGAACTGTATATTTTGTATGGTTAAGATTCATGTAAGTGTACTTTACCCACAACTCTGCATACTGCCTACTGCTTTTTGTTTGTTTGTTCTGTGACTGAGTTTCTCTAGCCCTGGTGGCTGTCCTGAAACTCATTTTTGTGGACCAGGCTAGCCTCAAACTCAGAGATCAGACTGTCTCTGCTTCTTGAATGCTGGGATTAAAGGCAATAATGCCCACCACCATCCAGCTGTCTATGCATTCTACACTTTCCTTTCTGCTTGCTCTTATTTTGCTGTGGGCTTTGAGGTACATTGTTCTTTTGCCAATGAAAATTCAAATTAGGTATACTCCATTATGTATGTAAATACTTATTTTTACTGTGGCCATTGATTTCAGAATATATTGTGGCTTTCAATGGATACTTCACAGCCAAAGCTAGAAACTCATTTATTTCAAGTGCTCTGAAAAGCTCTGAAGTAGACAACTGGAGAATTATACCTCGGAACAACCCATCCAGTGACTACCCTAGTGATTTTGAGGTGATTCAGATAAAGGAGAAACAGAAGGCTGGGCTGCTCACACTTGAAGATCATCCAAACATCAAGCGGGTGACACCTCAGCGGAAAGTCTTTCGTTCCCTGAAGTTTGCTGAATGTAAGTACGGTGAGCAGAGGCCACGCCCCTGCTTGGTTTTTACCAGTGTCTCGAAGGGTGATTTGAAGACACTTGTGTCATTTTTCACAGTTCTCCAGTGGAGAATGTTATCTTGACAGGCAATTTCTTTGTTTTATTTTCAGAGATAGGGTTTCCTGTAGCATAGACTTCAAATTCACTATGAGGCTAAGGCTGGCTGCTCTACTACAGACCCTCAGCGTTCCTTCCAAAGCAGTATGAAGCTACTTTTCTCAAAAAAATGTTGTTCACTAGGTATTGCAGTGGATGCCTGCAATCATAGCACTTTGGAGGTGGAGGCATGAACACATGGAAGGTCAGGAGTTCAAAGCCAGCCAGCCTTAGCCTCACCTTCATCTCTGTGGAAGCTGGTTTCTGTCTGTGTTCACCTGGGACTCTTCCAACTTTGAGTCTACCAGCCCTTTGTGTGTTGAGTGGAAAGTCTTGATCCTTTATTTATTTATTTATTTATTTTTTAATTTAATTTTATTTTTTTAAACTTTATTTTATTTTATTTATTTTTTTATTTATTTGCCTTGGTGTTTGCCTGGAACTGGGAACTGGAACTACAGACAGTTGTGAGCTGCCATGTGGGTGCTGGGAATTGAACTCAGGACCTCTGGAAGAGCAGTCAGTGCCCTTAACCGCTGAGCCATCTCTTCAGCCCCCCTTTTTTTATTTTGTAATGCCAGGCAGTGGTGGCACACACCTATAATCCCAGTACCCAGGGGACAGAGGCAGGTAGATTTCTGTGAGTTTGAGGCTAGCCTGATGTACAGAGTTCCAGGACAGCCAAGGCTACACAGACAAACCCTGTCTCCAAAAACCTAAACCAAACCAAACCAAACCAAACCAAAAAAAAAAAAAAAAAAAACCCGAAACTCAAAACCAGTTTTGCTTTATAGCCAGGCTGGAAATGAGACTGCTTTCTTGCCTCAGCTTCACAAATGCTGGGGTTGTAAAGGTATGCTACCACACCCTTGTTTAGACCTTGTCTTTATATCTCTTATATACTTAGGTTTTGCTTCTTTGAGTGAAGGTTTTCATTTTTCAGCTTTCTTGCAAAATACTTTTTTTCTGGGCTTTGTTTTGTTTCCTCTGTGCTTCCTGACCAGGACCTGAGCTGAGCGTTCTGGCACACCCTTACATCTGTGAGCACTGGCGGGCCCATGGGTGTGAGCCCATGGAGTCTGGCTCTCATTTTTCTCAGACCTAGTTCAGCTACAGTTAGGCTTTTGAAGGTAGAATCCATCCCCAAGTAACAAACTACAAACTTAATGTAGTGCTTTCTATAATGTAGAGGAACTAGTGCTACCAGGGGAACATTTTTTCTATTCATCAAACCAGGTTATCACACTACTAATAATTTGCTACCATTTCTTTTGCCCTTTCTTCCTTTTTTGTTGGTTTTGAGATTGATTGTTATGTACCCAAGGATGACCCAGAACTTATTAGGTAGTCCGGGGTGACTTTGAACTTCTGATCCTTTTGTTTTTAGCTTTGAAGTGTGGGATTATAGGCCCTCAGCATCACACCCAGTTTTAGGTGGTGCCAGCAATAAAACTTGGAACCTTTTGCCTGCTAGACAGGTATTCTACCAAGGGAGCTACAGCCCCAGCCCTGTTATTTGTTTTACTGGGCAGGAGAAAGAACATTTCATTCTTCCTTGCTTTGTACATTTTATATTCTAGGCTCCAGAGCCTTTGATGTGCTGTCTTTGGAAAAGCTGATCTATGCAGTTCAGCAGACCAGGATTTTAAGTCAGTTGCAGACTTCAGGTCTGATTTCTTAAGGGCCTGACCCATTATCCTGGGTGCTTTTTGTCTTTTCTCCTTAAAGAGCAGCAGTGCCCAAACAAATTAGGAAAACCAGATCAAACTTGGTGGTTAGCCAGGTGCATACACTGTCATTTTATTTGACTTCTGTTCGTTTTGGTTCATTTCATCTTTGAGAACTCTAAATTTTTTGGAGAGTTGCCTGATTTTAGCCATGGAGCCTAGGCCATCCTTACAGGGTTCCCTTCTGCAGCATCTGTACTGTATTGTGGCTAGCTATAGTCTTGAGCAGGAAGCTCTTTTTCCATATAAGTTTCATTTTTCTCTCCTAACATAGAGAGGTGCTGACCACTCACTTCACTGGTTCTCAGAGGATGAAGTGAAATAGTGCCCGAGTGCAGTACCTAGCAGTGTGCTCACAGCATGTAATAGCAGCTGAGCTCAGATTTTGCTTGATCTTGATGTTGGGCTGAAATCTGTCTTGCTTTGGATCACATTGGATTCTGTCCCACTCGCCCTAGGACAAAGTTAGCATCTTTTCAGTGTGAGACATTAATGACATCATGAAGATGTCCACTTGTGCTGGCTAGTTTTATGTAGACTTGACACAAGCTAAAGTGATCTGAGAGGAGGGAATCTCAGTTGAGAAAATGCCTCCATAAGATCAGATTGTAGGCAAGCCTGTAGAGTATTTTCTTAGTTACTGATTGATGAGGGAGGGCCCAGCCCATTGTGGGTGGTGCCATCTCTGGGCTGGTGATCCTGTTCTGTAAGAAAACAGGTAGAGCAAGCCAGTAAACAGCATTCCTCTGTGGTCTCTTTATCAGCTTCTGTCTTCAGATTTGTTTGAGTTCCTGCCCTGACCCCTGCTTGGTGATGGATTGTTACCTGAAGTGTAAGCTGAAACACTTTCTTCCCCAAGTTGCTTTGGTTCTAGTGCTTCATCATAGCAATAGAAATCCTAACATCATCTCTATTATTTGCAGGTGTCTTGCTGTTCTTTTTATCAGTTTCTTCTGTCCAAGCTAATGATCCCCAGTTCTTTCAGTGGTTATTCATATGGCATGGTCTGTGCCCCTCACCACTTTATTTTCTTTGAGTGCTCTATTCTGTTTAAGGTCAAGCAGAGCAGACTGATCCTATCATCTAAATGTTCTTATTCAGTATCTCTGGAATTGTCCCTGCTATTTACTTAAAGACTAGAGTCACCTGAGAAGCTCAGTGCAGATGGGTTTGAATTGGACTGTCATTTTAGACAGTTGCTTCGTGGGGTTGACAACCTCTTTGTTTCCACGTCCCATACTTTAATGCATGTGGCCTGGAAGCCTTGAGAACAAGGCTTTATAGCTAGTATTGTGGAGTAGCCCAGGTTTGTTCTTTTTCTTTTTTTTTTTTTTTTAAGATTTATTTATTATGTATACAGTATACAGAAGAGAGCACCAGATGTCATCATATATGGTTATGAGCCACCATGTGGTTGCTGGGAATTGAACTTAACATCTTTGGATGATCAGGCAGTGCTCTTAACCTCTGAACCATCTCTCCAGCCCCCAGGCTTGTTCTTAAAACTGATTTGAGGGCTAGAAGGTGGCTCAGTGGGTAAAGGTGCTTGCCATGTAAGTCTGACAATCTGTGTTCAGCTCCTGGGCCCTTGAAAAGGTAGGAGGAGAGAACTGACTCAAAGTTGTATGTGCTCCCCCACAACAGTAAATGGAATTAAAGTTTTTAAAATGTGATGTTTTTATTACAACATAGACTTTGGAAAGTAAGATGAAGCTCATAATATTTTTCTTATTTTTTTAATGAAGGGATTTTTCAGGTATTAAGATTCATCATTTAAGTGTACAACTTGACAGATCTTAGCAAAAGTACACAAAACAGGTCAGAATGTTCTGTTGCTTCACATCCTCTTCTCGTCCTCCTTGTTCTTTTAGTTTTTGAGAGGGGAAGTTGGAAAAGGTAAAAACATTAACTGAGTTTTGAGCAGTACATAGCTTAAAGTCCCTGCTAAGGTTTGGCTACAGGTATGTTCAGTGAGGTAGGCAGCTTTTTCCTGTCCAAGTGCAGCACTGTAACAGCTGCTGATCCTCCAATGGGCAGCTTTTCGGTGGTTTCTCTTTTTTCTGGCCTCCTGAGGGCAGGTCACTGGTAATAATGATTTTATCTTCAATGTTTTGGTGTCACAAAAGCTTTATTTATTTGAGACAAGGTTTTGTGGTATAGCCAAGATAGCTTTAAACTTGTAATCCTTTTGTAGCCTTGCTAGTGCTGCAGTTACAGATGTATATTCCCATGACCCCCCCCCCCCGCCCACACACACACACACACAGGGCTTCTGTAAAAGTTACTCTCCTGTCTTTCTCTGCCTTCCCTTGGTTACAAAATTGTAAGAGTCATTGGGCTGTAGAGATGGCTACAGAGGTTAAGAGCACTGACTGTTCTTTCAGAGGTCCTGAGTTCAATTCCCAGCAACCACATGGTGGCTCACAACCATCTATGATGACATCTGGTGCCCTCTTTTGTATACTGTATCCATAATAAATCTAAAAAAAAAAATTTGTAAGAATCATTAGGGTATAATATAGCAACTAAATGCTGTCCCACAGCTGTGGTTGCTTTGAGGAAATCCCTGAAATGAAATCAAAGTGACCACGCTACTTGCAGAAGTATGGCCTTGTCTTAGAGCACAGGATGCTCACTTGTCTTCTTGATCTCTGATCATGCTCTTCCTTGACTCTAGCCGACCCTATTGTGCCATGTAATGAAACCAGGTGGAGCCAAAAGTGGCAGTCATCACGACCCCTGAGAAGAGCCAGCCTCTCCTTGGGCTCTGGATTCTGGCATGCAACAGGAAGACATTCAAGTCGACGATTGCTAAGAGCCATTCCTCGACAGGTTGCCCAGACTTTACAGGCAGATGTGCTGTGGCAGATGGGATACACAGGTGTGTACTGCAGACCAGGGACTTGGACAACATCCAGGGAGACCATCTTCTGGGTTACCCCACCACAGCTCTGCTACCGTATATATCTATTCTTCTTATCATGTATAGTGGTGGGTACAGTTAACTGTCCCAGTATTTGCCTCTTAAGCCCAACATCTGTTTCTGTGACTTTTATTTTTAACTTGTAAAAATTTGTATGTTGTACTTGAACACAAGTACATGTGTATGTATGTATAGGGATGCACACATGTGTGTGCATGAGTGTGTGTGTGTGAGAGAGAGAGAGAGAAAGAACATGAGTGTATATGTGTACATGAGTGTGGGTGAATGTGTGCCATTTTTTGTATGTTAAGGTCAAAGGATGACTTGTAGGCATCTCTTCTACTAAGTAGGACCTGGGAATAGATTGCAGGACATTGAGCTTGAACATTTCTGTTGACACTATGCAGTCCATATCTGCCATCATGTGCTCCAATGCCACATCACATCTGCAAAGCTGCATTTTTCTGGGGAGGTGATAGCATTCAAAGACGGACACCTGGATTTGGACAATTAATCTTAATTACTTGGTTTGTGGAGTAACTAAGGGATCAACCCACTAGCTGGCCACTTATTCAGGAAACTGAAGGACTAGGTCTTATGCGATGAAACTCAGAACCAGTGAGAGTTTCTTTTTCTTGTTGTTGAGAGCAGTCTTCACTAGTGTTGAACTTACCTGTATCCTAGCCCAGGGCCCTACCCTTGATTTCCTGTTTCTGTGGCTTCCTCAGAGGGATGGTGTTTTATGATAGAAATCAAGAAAGATGATTTCTCCTAATATGGTTGTTTACTGTTTTCTCTTTTTGGGATAAGGTGCTAATGTCAGGGTTGCTGTTTTTGATACTGGGCTCAGTGAGAAGCATCCACACTTCAAGAATGTGAAGGAGAGGACCAACTGGACCAATGAGCGGACCCTGGATGATGGTAGGTCCCAGTGAGATGAGGGCAAGGCTCTCAGTCTGGAGGCCAATACTCGTGAGTTGGTCTGTGATTACACAGACAAGCCCAAGTACTAGGAAGCTTTGTTGGAAGCTCTCAGATGATGTGGGGAAGCAGAGGCTGGGAGAGAAGGTGGTGCCTGCTGAGAAGGATTACCTGTGGAGTTGCCCACAGAGGAGAGTAGGAGCAGTGGGGTTTGGAGTATGAGGGGCACTCTTAGCTGTCTCATGGAACTTCTTTTCTTGTGGCTGCAGGGCTGGGTCATGGCACATTTGTCGCAGGTGTGATTGCCAGCATGAGGGAGTGCCAGGGATTTGCCCCAGATGCAGAGCTGCACATCTTCAGGGTCTTTACCAACAACCAGGTAGGTGTTTGAGGGGCCTTGACATGTGAGTGGTCAGAGTGGAGGTATGATGTGCAGCCACTGCAGATGGATGGTGCACTGCAGTAACAATCTTCCTTATTGTCATGTGTGCCTCATTGTCTCACAGCTTCCTATCTTCTGTGGTTTCTTGATCTGTTTGTCCTTCAGGATCAGGCTTGCCTGAACTCTCTGGACTATTGTCTAGGTGAACTTCTATGATGAACTAATGGTTCATGACATGCGTATTCCCTCTCCCCCATTTCCATTTAATTCCCACTGCTGGAGAATGGGAACTTTTACTGACCTCAGTATCCCAGCATCTAAGGTTTAATAGCTTCATTTCCTCATTTCATATGGAAACAGAAAGGAAGAGACTGTGTGCTCTCTCTCTCTCTCTCTCTCTCTCTCTCTCTCTCTCTGTTTTATTTGTGGTACTACTCATTTATGTGTTTTTGTGTATGGAGGCTATATGTCAGCCTGAATGTCATCACCTTGTTTTCTTTTGTTTTTGAGACAGAGTCTCACTGTCTTTCCTTGCCTCGTCTGAAGCTTATTATGTAGACCAGGCTGGTCTCAAACTTATGAACTCATAGAGATTCTCCTGTCTCAGCCTCTTGAGTCCTGGGATTAAAGACATGTATCACCACATCAGACTTCTTGTTTCTTGAGACAGGATTCCTCATTGGTACTAGATAAAGAGAAGGAGGAGCAACAGGAAGGGATTGATACACAGTTCCTTCATAAGATGCCATTCATTAAGAGAAAGGGCTTTACGGTGGAAGAGAGAGCAGTAGACAGAAACAGTACAATATGTGGACATCTAAGTATTATGAGACCTTAGAAAGAGATGCTTCCCTTTAAGGCCTGGAGAGCAGTGTTGTTAAGAGTGAGACTGAGAAATGAGTAAAGGGGGAGATCACTACCAGGCATGGGAGGGCAGAGGTGTAACTTTAGACAGCAGCCTTTTGAGCACCTCCATAATTAGCACATCCCAAGAACAAAAGACTTATCAGGCTGCCAGTAAGCTTTGTGTCATGTAATTTAGTTCAGTGCAGCATACAAGGCAAGAGTTTGGTACAATAAAATTGAGAGCTGTCAAGTCAGTGTAAGTTGCTTAACTCTGTTGTAGAGACACTTACAGGGAGGGAGGCCTGGCCTGATTCAGGATGTGAGATCCTGTCGCAAAAAGAGCCCCAGGGATCTGTCTCCCCAGTTCCGAGATTTCATACATGCACTCCCACATCCAGATTTTTGTCTGTGTATCAAATTCATTCATGTTTGCATAGCAAGCTCTTGACTCACTTATTTTTTTTTTCCTGTTGCTGTGATAAAATACTCTGTCAAAAGCAACTTAATGGAGAAAGAATTGATTCTAGCTCACAGTTGAAGGTTTTGTTCGTCATGGTCAGGAATCTGGGTGGCAGGAACTTTGAGGCAGCTGGTCACAGAATCCATAACCACAAAGCAGAAAAGCTTTATGCTCTATCTTTTTCCCCTGGCTGCCCTGCCCTGTGGGCTCACACAGAATTAAAATGGGTCTTTCCATGTGAACTAATATAATCAAGATAACTCTCACCCAAAGCATGGCCAGAGGTCTATCTCCCAGTTGTTTCTAGATTCTTCAGATTTATAGGTGACACTGGAACTGTCTCTCCAGCCCTTATTTATTTATTTTTTTAAGATGTATTTATTTATTATGTCTATAGTGTTCTGCCTGCATGTATGCCTACAAGCCAGAAGAGGGCACCAGATGTCATTATAGATGATTGTGAGCCTCCATGTGGTTGCTGGGAATTGAACTCAAGACCTCTGGAAGAACAGCCTCTTAACCTCTGAGCCATACCTCCAGATCCCAGCCCTTATTTTTAAATTTTAATTTTTGAGCTCCGCCACATCAAAAAGAAACACAGTGATGACACTTGTTCCTTCCAGTGGCTTTCAGTTCACTCCCCACCTCTCTGTGGGGAACATTCTTTGCTTCTTATAGTGCCTCTTAGTATTTCTTTTGCATGTCAGCATGCAGTTTAACTTTTTAAAAAGCCTTTCAAAATACTCTTTCTTTCTGTACTACTCTGCCCACTATGAACTTGGTTTTGTGTTTTTGTTGTTGGTTTTTTGTTTGTTTGTTTTTACGTTTGAGACAAGGTCTTATGTTATAGCCCCAGTCTAGTCTGGAACTCACTATGTAGCCCAGGCTAGCCTCAGTCTCACACTCTTAAGTGTCTGGATTGCAGTTGTGAGCCACTATGCCTGACTTAGCTTGTGTGTAAAAAAAAACAAAAACAGAAGTAGTATTTCTAAAAGCAATTTAATTTATATAACATAAGGAAAGTAGAGGATACCAACTACTGGTGATATACTATGAAGTGACTGTGGCTCCTGTTTGTCCTTCTGTCATTTTAGGAATAAAGGATGTTAGACAGATGCCTTAAACTATAGAAATGCCTAATGCAACAGCAGTATCTTAGGATGACTCCTTTTATAAGGGCAGTTATACCCTCAGGTTGGTCCCAGAAGGCATATTATAAGGCACAATGTTGCCTGAGACACAGTATACAGCACAGTCCTCTTCTTTGGGTCTAGTTTGAGAACTTTGTAGGTGTGATGTTTACATTCTAAAGCATTTTCACTTGGGATTTATCCCTGTGCTTTGAAGAGTATGCTTGTTCTTAGAAATCAGAGCTATCACAGCTCTTTACCCTTCTGTTCACTTCTGCTGAGGCACTCAGAGGACTATTTGATTTAACCAGGTGTCTTACACATCTTGGTTTTTGGACGCCTTCAACTATGCCATCCTAAAGAAGATTGACGTTCTAAACCTTAGCATTGGCGGGCCTGACTTCATGGATCATCCCTTTGTTGACAAGGTTGGTCAAGTTGTTGTGCAAGGGCAGTCTGTTGGGTGACAGCTCCTGTGCTTTTTATACCCTGAGATGTACATCATTTCTCCTGAGGTAATGACAGCTTTATGAAACAAATAGTTAATGACATGAACTTCAGAAACTTGCATGTCACAACCCAGTGGGTTAGAGGCCCAGGAGCAGGTATTTTTAAGGAGCATTTCTGCCTCCCTGGTGCCTTGATGCCTTTCTTTTAAACCTGTATTCTATTTTCCTGAGCCTGGCCACTGAGTTCATGGGGTTGTCCTCCAAAACCTTGTCCCATGTGCCCATCCCCCTGGGCCTACCACTGCCTTAGGATAGTAGCATTCATTAACCAAATGCTTGGTTATTTTGTAGGTATGGGAATTAACAGCTAACAATGTAATCATGGTTTCTGCTATTGGCAATGATGGACCTCTTTATGGGTAAGTAATCCCAGCAGGATAACCTGAGAGATTCTTATTCCCCTGAAGTAGCTGAGATTGTACCTTCAGTCTATGTGTCTTTGTTTATATCTGTCTAAAATTTGTTAGGTTTTTAATTAAAAAGAAAGAATGCTTAAGTCCTTACCACCTGCTTCAACAATTGTAAATGAAAGCCAGTCTTTTTATGTTAATTAGAAAACAAACAAACTAGCCATACTTTAGAGGCCTGAAAGTTTTATTTTGCCCTTTCCCTCCTCCACAGTAGAGTGGGTCTGTTGTAGATGGATCCAGAGTAGATGGCTCAGTTGGCAAAGATGGCTTGCCATGCCAGCATGAGGAACTGAATTTGGATTTCTAGCACTCACCTAAACAGCCAAGTGTGCACCATGTACCTGTGTCCCCAACACTGTGGTTAGAAATGAAGGAGGATGGTCCTTAGGGCTTGCTGGCAGGCTAGTCTAACCAGTTGATGAGCTTTGGTTCAGTGAGAGACCCTGCTTCAGAACATGAGTTAGAGAACATTGGACAACCCTCAATGTTGTCTTCTCACCTCCACCAACACACCTAAGCCTGTGTGTCCACATATGTGCCTCGCACACAAACACAGAAGGTGATCAGGAAGCTGGGCTTTGTGCCATATACTTGTAATCCCAGTACTTGGGAGATTTTGGAGGCAAGAGGATTAGAGTTATAGTCCAACCTAGACCAAATGAGACCCTATTTCACAGAAAACAAGACAGTAATTAGGATAATGAATTTGTTAGGGAAAAGCTCATTCTGGGTATTTTTTGAGACTCACTGTGTGTAGCACAGTGATTAAGAGGCAAATGGATGAATGTCTGCCTGTCCCAAAAGAGCAGCTATAAACACAGCGTGCTTGATACCTATGTAAACATAGGTGGTACTTTTGGGGCTGATAGGGTCAGTGGGAAGAGCAGCAGAAGACACAGTCCAAATGTTCCCTATGTCAGTTTCTTTAAATTAAAGCAGCATCACTGAAACACTCCCCACTGAAAAATTCAGCCTGCTGGGTGTGGTGGTGCATACCTTTAATCCCAGGCTAGTGGATCTCTGCAAGTTTGAGGCTAGCCTTATCTACATAGTGAGTTCCAGGACAGCCAGGGCTGTGTAGAGATAGCCTTTTTCAAAAACCCAGTAAAGAAACAAACAGACCTGGGGTCTCCGTTCTCTCCCTGTAGCTCTGGCTTTCCTTCTGCAGAAGGCATTCATAAGCATTCTCTGGGTGCACTTCTGCAGAATTCTTGTCATCCTCAGTCACAGAGTACTCAGAATGCATGCAGTTCAGTACTGGAACCAAGAGTATTAGGTGACCTCAGAAAAGAGAAGATGCTAGGGAAATGTATTTTACATACCATGTGCAGTAAGAGAGAAACTGGCTGTAGGTACATACAGCTGTATACATACATTCTTTTGTTCATACTGCATTTAGCTGAGATATCCTTGGAGCTTTTGCTGAAGGAGGGCAGGCTGTCTGGAGGACGGACAGGGGAAGCATCCAGAGCATAGGACAAGGCCAATGATGTGAAGTTGGTGTTTATGTGGCAGTCCTGATGTGCAAACCATCCCTTTTAAGGGTCCACAACTCTTGATGTGCTGTGATTCATAATGTAAGTGGCACTAACTGCTCTAGGTACTTAAGGACCAGCTCTCAAGGCATCTGATGTTAGTTTTTCTTGTTCCCTTTTTATGTGTTCCCTGATGCCTCTTCTCCCACTTTTGACAGCCCCACTTAATTCAGAATCACCTGGGTTGTTGGTTTCCTGGACTCTATTCCTGTCTTCAAGCTTTCTTACCCTGGCTGTTTTAGAATGAACAGGAGTGGAACCAGGCATGACTTGATAGGTGTGAGAGAGTCTATCCAGGCTTAGGACCTTCCCTTTTGAGCCTTAGCCTTACTGCTTATCCCAGGGTCCTGGACCCGCTCTTCAGATGCTGTGCAGGTGATGTTGAAACACAAGGAGAGCCCTGACTGTTGGCTGCTACTTCTTTCCTTTTGTCTGTTTTATTCTGGTGCAGGCCAACACTGCAGCAGTTTTCTAGTAGACAAATGTACCTAATGGGCAAATACACACTGTTCTTTGATATTCTAGCTGGGATTGGCAAACTTCCTCAGATGTCAGAGAGTAAATAGTGTAGGCTTTGTGGTCAGATGGTCTCTATCCTTGCAGTGAGAAAGCAGCAGGGGAATGGGGAAATAGACAAGCTTGGTCATATCCTACTAAGGCTATGTGTACAGAAATAGGTGTGACATCTGACTTGTGCCATGGCCAGCTCTTTGCCAGAACTTTTTGACCCATTCATATCCTCCTTGGGTTTGGTTCCCACCTGTGTCTCCAGTAGAAGTAATCGAAAGTTCTTCCTACTGTCCCTCCTGGTTGATGCTCTCTGTCCTTTATTGTGCTGTTCTGACATTCTGACTGCCTTATCACACAGGTTCTTCCTGAACCACTGCTGCTGTCATGGGTAGTCACCTCGAGAGCTTCTGATCTGATAGTTGTGAAATTAGTACATATAGATGAGAAGGAAAATCTTGAATGGCCCTGTGTAGGCTTGTTGATGTGCTCACAGTGCTCACAGACCTGGACATCATCTCTTTCTGCAGCAGTGGCATGTGGCCCATCCCTGTGTCCTAGTTCATGAAAAGTTACCATTTTACAGCTTGGCATGGGAAGAGTCCCAGTGCCAGTCAGAGGACAGAAATGTACCCTGGAAGTGAAGTGGGCAGCCCCTTTTTTCTTTACAAGGAGCTCTGGATCCTGCACCTTTGCTCCTGAGATTTATGAAAATTGGTCTGCAGCTATAGCCACTCTCCTTTTCAGTCCTAACAGGGCTTCTTTATTTCCTGGCCTGGCCAGCTCAGTGCCTCTCTTATTTTTTTAAGGGTTGAGATTTAGGGATTGACACATGGAGGGAGGTGAGAAGTGATCCTCTGCTGACTCAATAGGAGGGTCTGCCATGTGCTTTGGTTAGCCTCTGCTCCTTTCCTTCATGGAAATGTGCAGACTTGCAGGATCACTAGTGAGAAGCCTTTCTGCTGTCTCTGAGTGCCTACTTACTTACAGAGTAGTGTTGGCTGAGTGTGCTTGGAGCCTCTAAAAGAACATGCTCTAGAATCTTGTTGCACATCCCTGAAACCCCTGGGATTTTCGATTACAGCATTGTAAGGGTTTTTGGAGTAGAGCTGTCATGTGTGAAACTGTATACCTTCTTAAGTGCCCCTGCTTTCCAGCCAGCTAAAGCTTTTTTAGATAGCTCTAGACCTGGCCCAGAATTGGCTATATAGACCAGGCTGGCCTCCAACTCACAGAGGCTTACCTGCCTCTTACCTCCTGAGTGCTGGAATTAAAGGTGTGCACCACCTAAACCTCTTTGTCATTTTACTATAGCTTTTTGTGCAGATCTACTGCCATGAGGTCTTGGCATGTGTCTGTCATCTAAGACCTCAAGATTGCAGGGTGATGGTAGCTGTGCTCACAATCTCTTGAGGAAGTGGCCTGTGTACAGTAGGTCTGACTGTGGCGATATAACTATGGATCTGGGCTCATCTTACTTAGGTAGTGTAGTGTTTATTCTAGTGAAAGAGGCAGAAAAATCAACTCCAGAGGGATGTGAGAACATGTGAGCAACTGATGTATATGCTCTGGAGAAGTCTATGGCCAGGACAGATTGAAGGAATCCAGGGAGGAGAAATCCTCAAGATGGGCTCCATCCATGAGTGGTAAGGTAGCAAAGAGAGAGGAAACACATGGCCTTCCAGATAAGAGGCTCCAGCATGAAGGTGCAGGAATGTGATATTTCACAGGACAGCTCTGAGGAGCAGCCTTCAGCCAAAGCTGTAGACATCTTGTACAGAAGAACCAAAGATATGGCTTTTAATTTTTCTGGGAGTGCTTGACCTAGTTTGAATTGTTTATGTAAAATATTTTTCTCCCTCTTCCTTTTTTTCCTCTTTTTTTTCTTTTGTATCTCTCAATTTAGCACTCTGAATAACCCTGCTGATCAGATGGATGTGATTGGAGTGGGTGGCATTGACTTCGAAGATAACATCGCCCGCTTTTCTTCCAGGGGAATGACTACCTGGGTATGCTTTTCTATATTAGCCTAATGTGACTCACGGAGCCCTTAGTCTGTCAGCCTTGGCATGTATTTGTGCATTCTCTTTCTCTCTCTTTCTCTCTCAATAGAAGCTCCGATTAAAAGTTAATTCCGAGGTTAGTGATTTCTCTCCATGGAAGAACACTGGCTGGCAAGTGCCAGACCCAGGTCTCATCCTTAGCACTAAAGTAAAAATAAAAGCCCAGTAAGAATGGCTAATGTCATTGCTGCCAACAGAGCAGTCATTACATTTACTGTCTCTAGTGTTAGTGATTAATCAGTATCAGTGTTAGTGATCGAACTGCGTGGGATTTCATTGTGTATCACTTCACCCTCCTTTATCTCAGTTTTGTTTAAAATTAGATGTTCCCCAGAGCTTTAACCTTCAAGAGAACTGGAGAGCACCTGTCCGTAGTGTTCTTTGGGGTCAGGTTAGGGTTAGGGTTAGGGTTAGGGTTAGGGTTAGGGTTGCTCTTATTTTGTGCTAAGCTCTGGGAGATCTCAAGAAGGGCCCAGGAAAATTCTCAACTCTGTGGGAACATGTAAGCCTTGTTTGCCCTCCTTGGCACTGTATAGAATAATATTTCATGCCAGCCTCAGTTATACAGTGTGGGCTCTATTAGCTACTATGTCTCAGTTCGTCATACCCAGGATGCCATCTCTGGAGCTGACCCATTCATTGCCTTGACATCTGATCTGGTAGCTCCTACTCTGAATCAGACCTGCCCTGTGCTGTGTGTTCTCAGCATGTCCTTTGTGCTGTTAGGTAGCAAGAAACAGCATCTGTCAACATCAGTCTGTAGCTCCCTGAGCAAGCGCCTTTACCAACTGTACATGGTGCCATGTCCTTGGCCTTGGTTTGTTTTCAGTGCTGCTGAGAAATGTTTCCAATTTATCTGTAGAGCTGTGGCCAACAGTGTCTTCACTTTTGCCCGTGCTTCTACACTCCTTTTATGACTGATTACCTGGAAAAGGTTTTCATCTCAAATAGATTAGGTGCATGTTTTCTTAACAGAGTACACATACTTGGAATCCCAGCATGAAGCAAACTAGAATAAAAGATTACAAGTAAGTTTAAATCTAGTCTGGGCTACCCACTAAAGCCATGTCTAGAGATACAGAGAGAAGGTGGTAGTGGGGTGTGGGGAGCGGGGGAGGTGGTTAGTTTAAAATCCTTTTGTGTTTTTCATATGGGCTCACTTTTTAGGGATCTGAAGCGAGTAATGTCTGAAGACATGCCTGTCCTCGGTGGTGCCTTACCCTTTGAAACAGCAAATCATAACTACATGCTGGTTTTTCTTATAAAGATACTTGTGAATATTTTTCGGTTTTAGTTTTTCTAGTTCTCTGATGTATTGTTTCGATTATTAGAAAGTAGAGCAAGCTGCTGGTTCTCTCAGTGACAAGTCAGTGACTGCTTTCTGATTTGAGCAGTTAAAATACCAGCAAAATTATTTTTTTCCTTGCTTGCTATTTTAGTATTATACTTTTTTCTTTTTCTGAGACAGGGTTTCTCTGTGTACCTTTAGCTATCATGGTCCTTGCTTTGTACACCAAGTTGGGCTCAATCTCAAAGAGATTATTTTCTATGTTACCACACTAAAGCTTGCTTTCAATTCTCAGTGTATTTCAGACTCAAACCAGCATCTTAGATGACTGTTTAAATCTGTCTGGCTTTATTCACACATAACCCTCCATGGCTAAGGGCTATAGATGTGATAAGAAACCAAGCTACCCTTATTTATAGGAACTACCAGGAGGCTATGGTCGTGTGAAACCTGACATTGTCACCTATGGTGCTGGAGTGCGGGGTTCCGGTGTGAAAGGGGGCTGTCGGGCACTCTCAGGGACCAGTGTCGCTTCCCCAGTGGTTGCTGGGGCTGTCACCTTGTTAGTAAGGTGAGTATTACAGAGCTGACCTTGTTTCCTTTGCTCCCTCATCTTCCACAGGAGGCAGGATTCCCTCTTTGTGCTAGAAGCACAAATAAACTACAAGCTGAAATAAACCAGAAAGCCCTGCAGGGCACATATCTATTGTTCTCCATGGTTCCATGATGGAGATACGTTTGTGTGATGGGCTGGGCTTTGTTCTTGCAATATATGTGTGTCAGCAAGGACACAAAGTATGCAAGTTTCTTGATGAACCCTCTATTTTCTTAGCAAGACTTTTTTTTCTTATTAAATAAGTTCTGTACAGATTTAACATATATAACATGACACAGAGAATAACTGGTTTCTGCTGTGAAGCAAGTTAACATAGCCATCACCTCACGTTTTGTTTCCGTGCTCTTAGCTAAGGAGCTGTGAAGCCACTTAGGTCCTGACAGCCAGCTACTTTCCTTGATGACTGACGAGTGTCTCTGTGCCACGCATTCTGTCGTGTTGAATCTCATCTGTAGTTGGAGTGGAGCTTAGTCCTCGGCCCTTCCTCCTGCAGGTGATGAAACTAGAAGCAGTTTCTAAACGTGGGAGAACAGAATTGAAGCCCGCCCGCTTGCCTGGCATGTGTCGGCTGGGCCGTGCTCTCTTTTCCTCAGTTATGTCTTTGAAGTGCTTGCATTTCTCCTGACATCAGACTTTCTCCTTTTCTAGTTGAGGTCTTTGTAGAGGTACTGTATTGTAAATACACAAACACACAAACCCCTACATATTTGAAATTTGCTCATTTTATAATTAAGCAAATTGCATGTTGGTTTATGTTATTAATAATATTGGTGGGAGCAGCCCAGTCTATCTTTTGCCTACTCTTCCCTTATAGATCAGAGCCAGGCCTTTGAGTTGACAGCACTGCCCAGAAATTAGAATCTGCCTTCTGGAATCACTGCTTCCCTCCCCTGTGAAATAGCAAAAGATGGAAGGCAGACTTGTACTTGCCTGGCTCACTCACACTTTTATATGTGCTGAGTAAATGGATCTGTATGGGCTCTTGTTTCTAGTGCTGTGTACTCTAGAAACAGAAAATACTGGTCTGTTTTTGTCTATCTCATAATTGTTAGCAGGAAGCCAAGCTTCCCACTGCTGTAGAGCCAGCCCATCTGTCTCTGCCAAGTGAGTGGGAAAGTGAGGAGGCTGTGTTTGCTGTTCCCAGGAGCAGCTCTTAACACAAGTGGTTTGAGCATTGAGGGAGTCTTCACCTCACCTCTTCACATCAGATGCCATTGTGTAGCCCGGCAATTGTTACAGGAGCCTCTGGTGTGGTAGATGCTGCTCAGTGGAGTCTGCTGACCTGTGACTTCTAGCAGTACTTTCATTCCTCATGAAGAGCTCACCCCACTCTTACTGTCTGCTTGCTTATTAAAAAACTTGCCTTGGCTCTTAGATCAACTTCCATCACTAGTTAATAGTTAGGGGTCTGAGTAGGAGAGTAAGTTTTTCATTTTTGCCTGCCAACTGTCCCCACAATCTTGTCACTAAAACCTATTTGTATGATGCATAGATAAGAAAACAACAACATTTAGAGTTATAGTGAGCCAGGCTGGCCAAACAAGGCTACATGTTAGTGTGTCGAGATGTAGTCTAATGATGGCATATTCACAGTGGCCTCAGGCCTCCACATCCCAAACCAAAGATAAGGGCTGCCACTGGAGGCAGTGGTCCTCCCTCACCCTGCACCTCTTGCCCACCCTGCAATATCCACCTGTGTTTCTTTCTATCTCCCAGCCAGCCATTGTTGCTCTCTGGGACCCTACACCTTTTTGATGGTTTTGCCTCCTGTAGCCTGAGTGACTAATTTATTCAGACTATCAGGAAGCTATATTATTCATCCATTTTGTATAATTAGGCAGGAACCTACAAAGTCATTGCTGAGAAAAGTGGAGATTCACTGAGTGCTCAGGCCTGACACAAGGACCTGTTGAGTTCATGGTATTCTCATCTCATGGCTCCACTGGACCAGGAGGTTCTGGTAGATATAAAACAGACTGCAGGCTACATGCTGGCCCTTTTGTAGATTGAAAGCAGTTTGATTTTCATCCTACATTAAGAGAAAAGTGAGCAAATACTGCTTCTCTTTCCCCCAGCACAGTGCAGAAGCGGGAGCTGGTGAATCCTGCGAGTGTGAAGCAAGCCCTGATTGCATCAGCCCGGAGACTTCCTGGTGTCAACATGTTTGAACAGGGCCATGGCAAACTGGATCTGCTTCGAGCCTATCAGATCCTCAGCAGCTACAAACCACAGGCGAGGTGGGTATGTGCTAGCATCCTCAGTAGGGCTTTCCTATCCTGGACCCTTAGGACTCCCCTGCATATCATAGTAGACTGACATCAAGAGTGATGGCCCTCACACTCAGGCTCCGTTTATAAGGTTGTGAGCTGCTTCTGCCAGGTGCTGCCTCCAAACAAACCCTGGCTTCTGTTGACACAGTGATATACCATATTACCTTAATGCATGTAACAAAAAGAATGTTTTCCATTTCTTTAAACTTTTGAAACAAGCTAGGTTTGAAGGAAGTTTGCAAAAATAGAATTGTCATGTACTGTTTGCCCAGGTTCTCTGATGAGGAAGGGATAACAGCTTAGCTGACCTAACACAACTCTAGGAAGTAGGTGTAACACCAGCTCTGTAGATAAGGTCTCTACAGCCACTCGGACTCTGTGCTTACTCTCATGTTCTTTGTCCTGTTGGGGTTCCAGGCCCCACATTGTAATTTGTTAGCCTCGTCTCTGGCCCTTGGCAGTTTGTCTGTGTTTTGTCATTTATGCTTTGACTCTTGGAGCAAAGAGCTAGTTGCTTACATTACAGATTGTCTGTGATGATTTTAGATTTACATCAGTTTCAACAGTAGTACTGAGAACCCAAAAATTCTCCTCCCAACTTCGCTAAATGTGGGCATCTTAATGGCACTAGCTCAAGCTGTCCAGTCTGGAATACCACCTGTACTGTATACTGGAATGCCACCTATATACTGGGTCCCTTGGAGTACTTTTGTTCTCTGTCCTTTGTTTGACCTTTATATGAATTTGGACCTGTCTTTGGGCTCTCTGAGCCAGGTCACTGCTCTGTCCCTATGCCACTACCTTGTTCTGTTGAGAACTTTTATTTGTGTTTTAATGTTCAAAAGAGCTAGTTCCTATTGTTCATCTTCTTGGCTCTTCTCGGAAGTTTTTTGTGTGGCTTTTTATTGCAACTTGGCTTATCCATAATAAAGCTTGTTAGTATTTTTATTGGGCTACAAGTTTAAATCAGCTGAAGAGAGATGATTTGTCATGTTTTTAATTGTATTTGTGGGGAGTAGGGCTGCCATGCTGTACATGTGAGTGCAGTATCCACACAGGCCAGAAGAGGATATACAGTCCCCTGAAGCTGGAGTTCACAGACAGTTGTAAGCTGTCTGGCATGGGTGCTGAGAACCAAACTTGGGTCCTTTGCAAAAACATTTTTATTTTATGTAGATGGATGTTTTGCCTGCATGCATGTCTGTCCACCACTTGTGTGTAGTTCCTGTGAGGTCCAGAAGAAGGTGTTGGGTCCCTTGGAACAGGCATTATCGACCTTAGTTACCATGTAGGTGCTGGGAATTAGACAGGTTGTTGGAAAGAATAGCCTGCTGCTCTAACTGATGAGACATCTCTCTAGTCTCAGTATTTCCTCATAATGGCCGTGCCATTTGCTCAAGGTTTTGTGTCTCCCAAGAGGCTTTATAGACTCCTTTTGGTCTCACATATTGCTTAGTAAGTTTAAGTGTTTAATCTTTTTATTGCCATTATTGCCAGGCTTTTCTCTTTTGTTATAGCTTCGAGCTAGTTGATGTAATTCTTCTAATTTAATATCCTGCTGTTTTGTGAATTATGTCTTGATGGAGTTTGTTTGTTGGTTCTCTAGTTTTCCAGGTAGACTAACATACTATATAGTTGCAGAGTTAGTTCTGTTTTTCTTACCAGCCCTTAAGCCCTTCTTGGTGCTAGTGAATAGCTCAATGTTTAATATGTGTACTATTCTTGTGGAAGACTTGAGTGTGGTTCCCAGCATCCATATTGGGTGTCTGACAATTGCTAGTAACTCCAGCTTCAGAGGGATCTGATGCATCTAGCTTCTGTAGTTACCTGTACTTGGTGCACATACCCCACACAGTCTCATACCCATACACAAAGTTATTTTTTTTAAAAAAAAATGTAAAGCCTTTGTTGACTATTCTGTCCACTTAGCCTGGGTAACATCTCCAGCATAGTGCTAATAGCTTTGGCTGGGAGCAGTGGCTTCTCATGTAGCTCTTCAGTATTTCTCCTTATAGCCAGTGCTGCCTTTGGGACTCTGTAGGTTTTATCATGGGTAAGAATTCCTAGTTGCTGGTTTTTGTAGTGTTTCACACCAAGACCATGTTTAGATTCAGCATTTATAAGATGCCTGTAAACTAGTGCAGCTTGGCCACTGTGTGCTGTTTTTTTGTTTTGTTTTGTTTTGTTTTTTATCGTGTTTGTTCATGAATTCTTACTTGAATCATGCTAGTCTAGTTGGTTTAAACTGTTTATGGATCATAGGTACTTTCACTGACTCAGACATTTGTAGTCATACAGCCAGCCACTAGGAATAGGTGGTATCTACTAGAAATGGCCAAATGTAAGACATGTTGGTTATAGATCTCCATAGAAGTCAGAATATCTCTAAATGTTATTTGGAAAGCTAGGAATGTGGCCCAATCTATAAACTACTTCCTATACAAGCATGAGATTAGTAATTCAGTCCGTGGACCACTCAAAATCAGGCAGATCCCTGGAGTTTGCTGATCAGCCAGTCTAGCTAAACCCATAAGACTCGGATTTGGGTGAGACACCTCATCCATAAAACACATTGTTCATCCTTCTGCCCTGAGGAACACTAGCTGAGGTTGACCTCTGGTGTTCATATGCATACCCACATGTATACTTGAACATGAAAACTTGTACACAAACATGTTAGGATTTTACGTAGTCAGTTTTCAGGTATGTTCAAGCACCATCACAAGCTAGATGGAGCAGGGAACAGAGCCATATGCATACTGTGTGTCTACCATATCCACTTCCTATGCGTCTTCTCACCTGTATAGCTCTCTGACACCAATGCTTGCTAGGAATAGTGTTAAGCTGACACAGATGCATTTCAGACACAATGAATGAATGAAAGTGAAGGAACTCTACACCATCTCAGCCAGGACCAGACCTCTGCTGGCTCAGCGTTTTCCTGGAAGGTTTTATGGATCTCAGCTGACGGTGTTTGGTACAGCAGAACAAGAATACACAGGGACCTGCTGTAAGCAGGGAAGGCAGCTGATGAGCAGGGAGTCTGGAAGAATCCAGACTTAGACTTCCTGTACTTTCCTCTCCTGTCCAGCCCCTAAGCAGAGTTTCACAGAGCTGTTTTTGTGACCAAGCCGCCGGCTGCATCAGTGCATGAGTGTGTTTTTGCCCAAGAAAACCTCTTACAACTTCAGTTCATGGTTTGCTTGCTGCCATAGCAGCTGACAGAGTCCCTAACTACAGAAGGCAGGAGGTGCTCTATGTATCTGTGGTGTTTACTCTAGCAGTCAGGGAGCTGTACAGTGGGCATGGCCATACTGCCAGCCAGGGCAGCCAGCCCTACAATATGCAGCTCCACTGTGCTACCTGTGCCCAGCTTGCTGCTTGCTTCCCCATTGCTTTTTGATGTAGTCTACACTAACACTCTCTTCATTGTTTCAGCTTGAGTCCTAGCTACATCGACCTGACTGAGTGTCCCTACATGTGGCCCTACTGCTCCCAGCCCATCTACTATGGAGGAATGCCAACAATCGTTAATGTCACCATCCTCAATGGCATGGGAGTCACAGGAAGAATTGTGGATAAGGTGAAACTTCTCTGTGTGACATGGCCCAGACTTTTGTACCTTAATTATCTCTCCTGAAACTAAGAAAGGGCTGAACTGAGTATGGTGACATCTTTAGTCCCAGCACTTGGGAGGCAGAGGCAGGCGAATCTCTTAAGTTTGAGGCCAGTCTGGTCTACATAGCAAGTTCTAGGATAGCCAGGGCTACATAGT
Source organism: Sigmodon hispidus (assembly GCA_004025045.1). Classification (NCBI taxonomy): domain Eukaryota; kingdom Metazoa; phylum Chordata; class Mammalia; order Rodentia; family Cricetidae; genus Sigmodon; species Sigmodon hispidus. Next base: position 82,478 of record PVIH01006488.1, on the reverse strand, counting down.
GAGACCCTGTCTCAAAAAAGCGGGGGAGCATGATGCCTTTACCTACTTAAGCTTCAGAGAGGTATTGGGCAGCTCTTTATTATACTGGAAATCATACCTGCTCCTGTAATAGAAAAGTCAGGGCCTCAATTTATTCTCTGGCTTTGGTTACTGAATGGCAGAGCACATTTTAGCTTTCAAAGCCACTGACCCATGAAAATGACTTTGTTCCTTAGTGAACATGAATAGGCCTTTATGTTTAGAAGGTCTGGTTCTTGTTTTGAATTTTACTTTTATAATTTCCTAACCACACACTGTGTAGATATCACAGTGACAAGGGACAGAGGAGAAAGCATGGAAAACTGACTTCCGCCTCCAGTTCCCAGCTATTGTTTAAAACATACTCTTTACCAGACCTTACTGCAACAATATGTCATGTGTGTTGCCATTGTGTGGTGGGCAAAAATTTATCTCAGTTCTCCCACTATAAGCATATGAAAATATACCAGTGTACTATCTGTGTCTCAGCATGATGGGGTGCTGGGTTATCGTTTGGTCACTGTGTGCTCTTGCTTGAACATTTGTGTGATTTCTTTTTATATATATATATATAGAGAGAGATAGATAGATAGATAGGTAGGTAGGTAGGTAGGTAGATAGATAGATAGATAGATAGATAGATATTTTGCTATTACACACAGTTTCCTTTTCTTCTGAGTTATTTCTTCAGCATGCAGTCCCTCCCTAGGTGAGAATCTTGAGTCAGGGTGTAGATTTACTACAGTTGTTGGCACATATACTAAATTCCCTCCAAGAGGGCTGTATCTGCTAGACTGCTGCTGCTGGTGTTTGTGGGGTGTCTGTACCATGTCTGCACTCAGTTTTGTATTTCACAAGAATCTCTTCAATTGTCAATGTGTTGTTAGTATTCATAGGGCTGTGCCAACATTTCATTCAAGAACACATTTCTGTCATCCCTAAAAACACTATACCCATCAGCATTTACTCTGTGCCCCTTCCCTGGTACCTGTGGCCATAAATCTGCTTTTTTCTTTTCTTTTTTTTTTTTTTTGTATTTGATATACATTTTGTGTTTGTTTCTCTGTGTAGCCCTCACTGTACTAGAACTGTTTTATAGAACAGGTTGGCCTCAGATTCAGAGATCCACCTGCCTTTGATTCCCAAATGCTGCTATTGAAGGCATGTGCTACTACACCTGTCTCAGTCTGTGTTTCATTTCTTCGTTTGCCTGCTCTGGACAGTCCATATTGGAGTACTAATGTGTGTTCTTCTGTGACTGGCTCTTCTCACTGAAAATGTTCTCAAGGTTCTGCATGGCCAAGTGATAGATACTCCGGTGTGTGGATGTTAACATTTTGTGTGTGTGTATGAGAGGGAGAGGGAGGGAAGGAGGGGGGGGGGAGAGAGAGCTTTCGAGATAGGTGCTCTGATTAGTGAAGATGGTAAAACAGCTATATGGTTGGTTACCTCCGCATGTGTTTACTAATTATTGACTCTCAGTTTCAATTACCTTTGTGTTTCCTTTTCTGCTTTTTACTGATGTTGGAGTTTCTCCTGCTTCTCTTACAGTATCTGTATCTCGGAAATGATAGCTGTTGCTATAGTTTTTATAGTGTCTCCCCCACTATGCCATCCCATTTTCTTGTTCTTTGATATGGCTTACTGTGGTTGTTTTATTAATCCTCACTTCTGTAAAAGTTTTACATTTTTATATAGTTGAATTTTCATCTTTTGTGATTATTTTCTGTTTGAAAAATTATAAACCCTACAGAGGTATAATAAGGTTAGTTTTATATTTATAATTATTTATATGCTTAAACATTAAGTTTGTTCATTAGTTAATGTTTGTTGCATAAGAGATAATTTTTTTTTTCCTCAGTTGCCAACATGTTAACTCCAAGAGTAGTCATTAAAGCTGGGGTTTGTGGTATTACATCCTACAGGATTTTCTTTTCCACAGCTTTATTTAATTTAGGTATGTCAAGCCTCTCAGGCAGTTGCCCTGACTCTGTAGCTTTGTGGCCTGTAAGGGAGCCAGTGACTTGGGTCTGTATGGTTTCCAGGTGATCTCTTCACGCCTCCTCCTCCTCTCTCTCGTCTGGTCCATGGTGGGTGTGTGTGTTACACAGCAGGGCGGTCACCTACAACTGGTGTACAGCCCTTCTTCCAGGTGCAGGATTTAGTTGGTGACAGCTGGCATCTGTGACATTTAAGTCAGAGGACAGGTCTGAGGGTGTCTGTCACTTGTGTCACTTATCATCTGATACAGGTTCTTAGAGAACTCTTGACAAGTGCGCTCTATTTTTTATGGAATGGTAGGGTTTTATAACCTTGTAGAACATCCACAACAGTGGTGTTGTGGACTGCTGACGTCATGTTTGCATCCAAACTCCATCTATCCAATGCACTGCAATGGTCCTCACCAGCCAGGCTAACTTACTTGCATTTCACTCAGCTCACTTTACTCTCGGCCTGCTTTCTTTTTCCTGCAGCCTGAGTGGCGGCCCTATTTACCACAGAATGGAGACAACATTGAAGTGGCCTTCTCCTACTCCTCGGTGTTATGGCCTTGGTCAGGCTACCTGGCCATCTCCATTTCTGTGACCAAGAAGGCAGCTTCCTGGGAAGGCATTGCACAGGGCCACATCATGATCACAGTGGCTTCCCCAGCAGAGATGGAAGTAAGAGTGCACCAGGAAGTGCTTGTTTTCTTTACCCATCACCAGCTCCTGCCCTATAGGGAAGTGGGGAGGGGGCAGACTCAGTGCTGAGAATCTCCATTTAATGGACCATTGAGGTTGACTGTTAGCCTCATTGATCCTGAACCATAGGCCAGGGCCTCCAGAGCAGCTGTGTTTAAAGGCCATTCTGTGCTTCATGCTCTGCTGCTGTCTCACAACAGACAGGACCTTCATAGGCCTAATTTCAAGTTCAAAATCAGTGCATCTGAAATTAGTCTCCCAAGAAGCAAATACGGGTTGACCTTGCATTGCTCTAGTGGATTTTAGGGAAAAAAATATCTGAATTTTAAGTCAACTTTTTAATTTGAACAGAATTAATTGTAACATGAACATAGGTTATTGTCATATATTTTTATATTTAAATTATATGAGTTAGATTGGTAAATGGAAACAACCTTTGTAAGCACTGTTGCATGTAATCTCAGTACTGGACGCTCAGACAGAAAGATACTGAGTTTTTTGAGATCTGTTGTTGTTGTTTTTTAGCATTGGTGTCTTGCCAGCATGTATGTCCTTGTGAGGGTGTCGGTTCCCCTGAAACTGAGGTTACAGACAGCTGTGTGCTGCCTTGTGGGTGTAGGGAATTGAACCCAGATTCTCTGGAAGAGCAGCCAGTGCTCTAAGCACTGAGCCATCTCTTCAGCCCCCTGAATTTGAGGTCTTATCTCAAAAAACAAAGGAAAGAGAAAAAAGATATTTTAAAACCTGAACTAAGAGTTTTTCAGAAAGGGGGTGCATTTAAAGTTTCTTTTTTGTCCATTCTCTTTTTTAGTCAAAAAATGGTGCCGAGCATACTTCTACAGTGAAGCTTCCCATTAAGGTGAAGATTATTCCCACCCCTCCTCGGAGCAAGAGAGTCCTCTGGGACCAGTATCACAACCTCCGATACCCGCCAGGCTACTTCCCCAGGGACAACTTGCGAATGAAGAATGATCCTTTAGACTGGTGAGCAGCAGCTCTGCCTGTACCCTGTCACCCTAAGGCTCTTGTGCTTGCTCCTGCCTCTTTTGGGAGCCTCGCTGTGTGTGAAGACAGCCACCTCTCTAAACATGTAGAAGCTGACGTCATCCTCTGTGGTCTTATTTCCCAGTCTACCACTGAGTCAGCTGGCAAGTCTGGGTGGTTCTACTGTCAGGCTCTGTCCTTCTGTCCTCCTGTGTGGCCTTCCTTTGGCTTTGCCTGAAGCCGTGGTGTTGTCCCTGTCCTTTTGACAAGTCTTGGTTCTGTTGTTCTTGCTTCTCTACATTCCATCTGTCATACATCAGCCACCATGATCATCTGAAAGCAGGCCCTCTACAGCTTGCTTCAGCCTATCCATCAGCTTCATGTTGAAAGTGGGGAGAAATCAAATTGCTTGACCAAAATACTTTTTTTGTTTTATTTTGTCTTTTGAGACAGGGTTTTTCTCTATTGTTCTTGCTGTCCTGGAATTTGTAGATCAGGGTAGCCTGAACTCAGAGATCTGCCTGCCTCTGCCTCCTGAGTGCTGGGATTAAAGGTGTGAGCCACCATGTTCTGCTTGACCAGGATTCTCATAGGGTTAGACTGTCTTTTTGTTGTTGTTGTTGTTGTTGTTTGTTTTTTAAATTCAAAAAAATTTATATAGATGGATATTTCATTTGTATGTGTGTCTGTGAACCACTTAAATGCCTGCTGTTTGCAGAGGCCAGAATAGAACATCAGATCCCCCTGGAAATAGAGTTGCAGGTAGTTAGTTATGCATTGTCATGTAGGTGCTGAAAATTGAACCCCTGTAAGAACAGCCAATTTAACCATTGAGCTATCTCTCTAGCTCTAGATTTGCCTTTTAAAGGAAAAGTTTCCTGAAAGAGAGGGTGGTGGGTCCAGATCAGACACAAATGATAGGAATAGGGGAAACTGACATCAGGCAAGGCCATGCACAGGAACCTGTCATGCTTGCCTTAGTTGATGGGCTCTGGATTTTTCTGCTAGCATTTAGACAGTTAATCTACCTGTGCAGGGAAAGTGAGCATATTTGGGAGGGAAAGAAAGCCAAGGTGATAGGGAATCTTGTGCTTAACCTGCAGAGAGTATGTAGTCTGCATGTCCTGTGGGGACTGTTACATGCAGTTGGCTACTAGCAAGTTATTGTGTACCTCTAAAGTACTACTCAGGACTTCTTAAGCCTTGTCTTTGCATCATTTTAACATGTGCACTGATTCTCTCTTGTTAACACTTTAGCTTGTCTAACCTAATGATGCAATCCTGGAAAGGCTGGCTCCTAGGCTCCCCTGGGATCAGCTCTGGCCTCCTGTGGTAACCAGTGGAGAGTAGTCATCTGACCACTGTGGTTGTTGCTTTTCAGGAATGGTGACCATGTCCACACCAACTTCAGGGACATGTACCAGCATCTGCGCAGCATGGGTTACTTCGTGGAGGTTCTAGGTGCCCCATTTACATGCTTTGACGCCACACAATATGGTGAGCAGCCTTACTGGCCAGGTCTTTTAGCCCACAACATTTGTGTCTTGTGTGTTCCCACAGTGTTCACTGATGGGATGATAAAGGGAGCCTGGATAGTCCCTGTGACCATGTGGAGGTAGAGAAAAGACTGTCAGTGATGTTCATGTTCACTACATAGTGATAGTTGAAATTCTCAGCTGAGTACAGAACTAGTTACGGACAGAGCTTTGTAGTTTCTCTTTTTTTTTTTTTTTTTAGTATTTTTCCCCGTGTGTTTGTGTTCATTTGTTCATTCCGTGTGTTTATGTGTTCAGAGGACAACTTGTAGGAGCCAGTTTTCTCCTTTTGGTGGATCCTGGGGATTGAAGTCATGTTTAGTGGAAGAAACTTTCATGTTTTGAGCCACCTCACTGGTCCAGTCTTTTGTTTTGTTTTGTTTTTTAGTCTTTCACTGTACATTATTTTTTCCTAAAGTAATGAAAAATCTTTATATTGAGCAAAGATGAAAGCTGAAGAGCACAGTTAGCCTTGTGGCTTGCCAGGCCCCGCCCCTGTGTGTCACAGCTCCTCTGTAGGGGTGCAGTGCAGTGTGCAGGGCAGCACCACCCAGACTCCTACCTAGGTGGGATACCAGGGAGGGTGGTACTTCTGAACTGTCTTCTGCCACTGAGACACAACAGTCCTTAAACTGCAGCTCTTCTTCCCTCAGGCACTTTGCTTATGGTGGACAGTGAAGAAGAGTACTTCCCTGAGGAGATTGCCAAGCTGAGGAGGGATGTGGACAATGGCCTTTCCCTTGTCATCTTCAGTGACTGGTACAATACTTCCGTTATGAGGAAGGTGAAGTTTTATGACGAAAACACAAGGTACAGTGCATAGCAGTATGGCTTTGGGGTTAGAGTTCCCCAGGAAGCTCTTATGCAACTGTCTTAACTTAGGGTGCTCTTTCTAGGTAGTGGGGTGTGAGTGGAGAAGGCTCTGGTCTGTGTATAAGGAAGCTCCTTATGGAGAGACAGAGCTCAGAAAGCTCTGTGCTAATTAGAGAGTCATCATCTTTGCTCCCCGTGCTTTGGTTTCTATTTTCATGCTGTTCTGTCCTGCATCCTTCATACTGAACACAAGAAAATTTACATGTGCCTAAGGAACTCCAAGAGATCTGTGTAGTTAACTGCCGAGTGCTAGAGTGCTGTGAATGCTGTATTGTGTTAAGATTTTCCATGCCATATCTATTCTCTCTCCTCACTTCTTCACTGGCTTTGGCTAGGTCTAGACTAGGCCTGTCTGGCTTGCATGCTAGTTAAGTTTTGATTTTAATTTCATAAAAGAAAGCTTGAATGTGTTCTACATACTCGCTAGAGCAGTAGGTTTTTATAAATTTCTCAAGCCAAACAGCTTGTTTGAGTTGACGCTTTTGTATGTATGTGTGGACTGGATTGTGAAAGAAGACACCATGTTTTGTCAAGGAGAGAGGAAGTGTATGGGAGGATTTTAATTCTTGCCTTCTTGTGCCTGCTGCCACTTTTACAGGCAGTGGTGGATGCCAGATACTGGAGGAGCCAACATCCCAGCTCTGAATGAGCTGCTTTCTGTGTGGAACATGGGGTTCAGTGACGGCCTTTATGAAGGGGAGTTTGCCCTGGCAAACCATGACAGTAAGGCTTTATGTCTGTGTGTAGAGACATGCGATTGGCAGAAGGGTGAGGGTGTGGGCTACTTGCTTTTAAAGGATAGATGATATTTATAAGAGAGTTGTAGTGTGGAAATAGCAAACCAGTGTCTTTGAAAAGCACATTTAAGTCTGAGGCTGTGGTCAGTGGTCACTTGTCTTGCATGTGGAAGGGTCTAGGTTCAGTCCTCATCAGATCTAGGCATGTAGCTCAGTTGAGAAGAGTGCTTGCCTGGCTTGCATAGAGCCCTGGCTCCCACCCATCCTCACTGCCACATAAACTGGGCATGGTGGCTCATGCCTGTAAATCCTAGCACTTGGAAGTTAAGAGCCTGAGATAGATGTTTGAAGTTACTCTGGGATATATAACAAATTCCTGTTTCCAACAAGCAAAAAATGTTTATTTGTATGTTTCTTAAAAATCTATTTAGTAACTGTATGCCACCAGCGTTTTTTACTTGAAATTTTATGTAATTACTTCTAGCTGAAGTAACAGGCAATAGCCATTGTCTCTTTCGGTTAAAAAAAAATGTTTAAAAATAAATATAAGTGATGTAGCCTATGTCTGAAATGCATGTTGGGTCAGTGAGTATTGGCCATTTCTGTTCCTTAATGGTGAGCAACTGTTTTCCAGTGTATTATGCGTCAGGGTGCAGCATCGCCAAGTTTCCAGAAGATGGTGTTGTGATTACGCAGACTTTCAAGGACCAAGGTAAAGAAAGTGTCCTGTTCACAGGCCTCTAGTGTCCTTTTTCCTCCCGTCCCTCCCCAGGGATTTACTGTGCCCTTCACCCACTGGGGTCACTCTTCTCAAGTGTCTGCTTCAGTGGTGTTTGGTGCATCCATCTCTGTGTGCACGTCACAGCTCACAGCTCACTTCTGTGGGGTGTTAGCAGTGCCACTAGCAGTCCCTACCCTCCCTCCCATCTGCTCTGGTTCCTGTAAAACTCACTGCAGTGGTATTTATATACTGTGGCGTGGACTCTGGGGGATTCCAAAAGGAACATGACAGACTCTTGCTGATAATTAGAATATATGTGTATAGTCTGCAAAAGAAATGGAGTTTCTCAAGGCCAGGGCTCAAAATTGTCTTGGTCACAGCCTAAGGGTTGTTCTTCTGTGATTGGTGCATTCTTATAGCACAGTCTTAATGGTTTGGAGAATTCTTAAATTGATGGAGAGTCAAATTAAAAACACTGTCTTTTGCCAAGCAGTGGTGGCAGAGGCAGGTGGATCTCTGTGCGTTTGAGGCCAGCTTGGTCTACAAATTGAATTCCAGGATAACCAGAGCTGTTAGACAGAGAAACAATCCCACCCCCCAAAACCCAACAACAACAAAAACCACTGTCTTCTTTTTCAGGGGGTCATTGCTGTTTGTCTGTGTTTATGCACATCAGACATCCCCCAAGTCTGGGCCAGGACCCTAGTGTGGGTAGCAGTGTGCTGAGTGCACAGAAGCCACCTGCTGAGTGGAGCAGGGACAAACTCGGATGCCTCTGGTTTGGAAAGTTAGGTGCAGTAGAATAGGGCAGGACCACAGGATGTTCTTCCTATGGCTGTAAGACATGTCTCATCTGTGCTAAGTGCCAGGAAACTGACATGCTTCATGTGACAGCTTGTGACTGTGTGTTGGTGGAACCATTTTTTTCTCTTCAGAGTGACCAGTCACACCACCATCAAGATGGCTGTTTTCTTAATTGACAATATTATCAGTTGAAAATATGATACAGTATTTCAACTGTTTGAGGACATTTTAAGTACCAGGTGATTTATCTTCTCAGCCCCTGGCCCAGCTCATCATAAATTAGTGCTTTCTAAATGCTCTCAAGAAGCTTGCCACTTCTGGGCTGAGAGTCATGGCCTCCTAGCTTGCTTGCTGCCTCCTGCAGGTCAGTATTTTAGCAAAGGGGATAGCAAAAGTAAATTTAGCGATGTATAATTTATTTTGTGTTTTAGCATAGTCTAAAAAGTCAACTTCTTGGTATTAACTTGAATAGTCTTTTGTTATAAAAGGTAGGATTGTTGATAGCACATGTTTTGGAGCAGAAAAGGCCTTATGTCAGGGCTGAGCAAGATGGCACAGGCTTGTCATCCTGTAGCTGAGGCAGGAGAATCACAAGCTGGATGCCTGCTTGGGTGACTTAGCAAGACGCCCCATCCGATCAAAACTTAGAAAGAAACGGTGTGAGGTGTAGTTCAGCGGTAGAGTGCTTACCTAGCCCTAGGTTCAAACCCCAGTATCATGAACAAGGGACAGCAGGGCAAGAAAAGGAGACAAGTAACCAAGCTCTTATGTAGCTTGGGGCTAAACGTAAGTGCACTCATGGCCATCTGGGTCTGTCCTGTTAATCCCTATTTCACTCCACAGTGGTGAGGCAAGTGAGAGCTGGCTGCAGGCACAAGTACAGATTCTCATAGTGTCTGGCACCTAGTAGGGTCAACTTAAGTTCGTGTAGAGTAAACTTGGTATGGCTCTGCTGCTAGCAGCTGCCCAGGGCACGGGCACTTTTTTACATCTCGATTCATTAACTTCACATGCTGGCTGCTTGGCAGGTCAGTGGTGATGTTGCTAAGGCGTGTGCTTCATCATCAAGTATTATGTCTGAATAGCGTGTGGGCGCCACACATTTTAAAAGTTAGCTACATTGTCCCATTCCTATAGTACAGCATAGAGCCTGAGGTGTCAGTACAGACTGCATTTGTGGACACTAATCTTGTGAGAGCTGGATTTTGTTAAAGCCAAAATTAATAATGCTTAAAATACTTCTTTCCTATTCTGAAGATTTGCACTGTTTTGATTGAATATTGAATTTTGCTGGTCTGTTGGGGGTAGATCAAATCTCACAATGGCAACTAGGAAATCAGTACTTCCGTCAGAGAACTCTCCAACATGTTCTTGTTGCTTGCTACAGGATTGGAGGTCTTAAAACAAGAGACAGCAGTTGTTGAAAATGTTCCCATTTTGGGGCTTTATCAGATTCCAGCTGAAGGTGGAGGCCGGATTGTGTTGTATGGAGACTCCAACTGCTTGGATGACAGTCACAGACAGAAGGGTAAGAAAACACACAGAAGGGCTGGGGTTACAGCTCAGTGGTAGAACACTTGCCTCGAATGTACAAGCCCCTGGGTTCAATACCCAGCATGGCCATAAATGAGAAGGAGAAGCAGATAGGCTTAATGATTTGGGTACACAGTCCTCTTTCCTTTGTCCCTGGGAGAGACGCAGAGCTGAAGAAATAAACAGGTGCTTGCCCACAGTGCCAGGCATGGGAGTACCAGGTACTTTTGTTGCTGGGATATTTCTGCAAATACTTGAAAGCTAATAGTTTGGATACACAAAGCTCTACAGACCTCAGTACCCACCTCCATTTTCCCATCTCATGGGCATGAGTCACTCCACATGCAGCTCATGTGCTTGGGTATGGATTTCATTCTCTTACCTTAAGGAAGGAATAGTGGCAATGTTACAGCTACTTATCTGGGAATATGCTGGTAAACCAGGCTTGTCTCAGACTCTGCATCCAGTTCAGGGTGTGCAGTCAGTGGTGTCAGTTGCTGCACCTTTTCCCAATTTCAAGTTGATATTGACTGGATTTTAGTAGCTTATGTAAATCCTTAGACTATGATAGACTTTTAAAAAACCAAAAGTAAGATTTAAAGTCATAGCAGATAGGAGATTAATGTTTTATTTCCACAGAAATTCTCTTTAGGATCTGCGCTTTCCTGTCAAGAGTCTTTATTAAAATTTTAAGTTGTCTATGCCTGTACATTTCAGATGACAGCTCTTTGGGTCCTTGGGGATTTTTGGTACTTGGCCAGAAGTGCATGCTTTTTCTAGAGTAGAGTACTTAACAGCCTTTCCCACTCATGAAGCTGTTGTGGTCCAGATAGGTGTTAATGGAACATGGAACTTGGGCTGGGTAAGTAGGAGGAAGGAATTGGATGGAGAGAGACAAGGTCTGGGATGAGAGCATCTGCAGCCTCCTTAGCAGGGGCTCTTTGTGCTCTGAGTGAGAATTTCTTGTATTCTCAGACCTGGACTCTGAGATGTCCAGGCAAGAATTGTCCACCTTGGCTAGGGCCACTGACTCAAATAATAGACTTTTTCCTCTGATCTTAAACTCGCTTTCCCATGTATGGTCCCTCATAGTTCAAACCCATTTTCTGTTCCCAGAGTGGCTTCAGATCCTTAGCAGTAGCTCATGCCCTTGGAGCTCCTTGGATGGAAGGAAGCTCATCTTTCTTCAGTGGTCTTGCCATCGCTGAATGAACACTGTCCTATCTTTGCTCATGAGCTGTCTGGAACTGTGTGACACTCAGGCCATGTGGTCTCAACTAGTTATGGTGGGGCTGAGATGCCCAGAGCCCTGAGACATAGAGTAAACTCCACCTCTAATCAGCTGGTACTGGAGCAGACTGTCCTGGGTGGGCTAGAGTCCTCCTATGGAAAATACATTAAGAGTAGGAGAGTCTGGTAATGATATCAGCTTCATATTGACCTAAACTTGTTACTTCTGAACCTCCGTGTCTCCATCTTCATGGGAGCTAGTGCTCTTCAATTCTCCTGGAGGGATCCCTTTTTACACACTGGATCCTCAGTAGTGTGTGCCTCTTGGCTCTGCAGACTGCTTTTGGCTTCTGGATGCACTCCTTCAGTACACATCATATGGCGTGACCCCTCCCAGCCTCAGCCATTCAGGGAATCGCCAGCGCCCACCCAGCGGAGCTGGCTTGGCCCCTCCAGAAAGGATGGAAGGTGAGTATCTCTCATGGGGCCTCAACAGAGACTTGAGCCAGCTCAGTGCTTCATCAAGACGTAGTATTACTTGCTAGTATGGGATCTGCTTTCAGTGAGAGGGTGGTTTTTCTTGGTGTTTGCTGGTAGCACAGCTGTGGACTTATCCACTTGTTCCCAGAATGGACAGGAATTGTGGGACTTGTATGTAAGTGCTCTCCTGAGGTTATTTTTGTGTATGGAGGATATGTTCAAGTGCCTGGTGAGGCTAAAAGAAGGCGTTGGAACCCCATAGAGCTGGAGTTACAGGTAGTTGTAATCTGCTCAACCTCGATGATGGGACTGAACTGCTCTGTGGGCACAGGCACCAGACTGGGTACTTGGTAAGGATTAGCTCACAAATGCCTCTCAGTGGTCTTGTAAGAAGAGATAGTATTATTCTTGGTATACAGGTGAAGAAACAGGAGGAAGGGAGGTAAAGGGACTCCCTCAGGTCACTTGGGCCATGTGAGGTAAGCCTAAAGTTCCCAGCACTCCAGGGTTTGTGTAGATTGGTGCGGTGTCCTCAAAGAACCCAATGTTCTCTTTCTTGCATCACTTTCCGCAGAAGGATGTGAGCCACAGGCATTTAGAATTTCATAGTAGCAGCCAGCCGTGGTGCTGTTGTATGCCTATAATCCTAGTACTTGGGTGATTAGGGAAGAGTCTAAATTGAGACAAGATTGGCCTGTTGATAGTGAGACCCCATCTCAAAATAAATGCCAAAATTGAAGAAAGAGAAATCCCAACAGCTCCATTAAAATATAAGGAAGGCTGGTGATGTGACTCAGTTGACAAAATGTTCTCCAGATAAGCATGAGCAGTTTGGATCCTCCCTCAGCAGGCTCAGAAACACTGGGTGTCTGAAACCCCAGCTCTGGGTGAGCTAAGACACCAGGTAGCCATTCCAGCAGAATCTGTGAGTTCCAGGTCCCATGAGAGTAATACAGAGTAATGGGACATCCAGCATCGATCTCTGCCCTCCACACATACACGTGTTTACACATAAATGTGTGTGCACATGTACCCTACATACATACAAGGTAGAAAAGGTAAAATTTATTTTAAAAATATGTTTCAGTCAGATGCTTTAAAAACTACTTAGATTTGTGACACCTATTTCATTTGCACAGTAGCAATGTGTAGCTGGTGGCTGCAGTGTGGGTTGGTATAGACTTAAAAAATGTAAAACTTAAGAAATGTAATTGGCTTGTTTACTTTTCCAGAGAATTAAGTATTTGAGAAGAGAGGTTTTTCTGTGGCACTGCGCTTGGTGGCCTCTATGTGATTGATAGTCTGTAGAGGCTCACTGCCAGTGTGGCCCTGATAAAAGGAGCCAGGCAGCGGTCAAGGCTAGTCCTGAAGAACCTAAGGGTAGTTCACAGAACACAGTGAGCTGTTGGCAGAAAGGCAGTTTCTCACAGCAGCCTTTTCTCTCCTGTATTTTTATAACGGTGATTGCCTCTTCTGTTTTTACTGCTGCTAACCTCAGGAAACCACCTCCATCGCTACTCCAAAGTTCTTGAGGCCCACTTGGGAGACCCGAAACCTCGGCCTCTTCCAGCCTGTCCACACTTGTCATGGGCCAAGCCACAGCCTTTGAATGAGACTGCGCCCAGGTCAGTGTCTGTCTGTACTTTCTTCATTGTTTCCCGGGGCCTGTGACTCATTCCTTTTTTATAGGAAAGAATGCAATTTTGCTGACATTATTGTTGAATAATGCAATCTAGCTTGTCATTCTCTGACAATTGTAGAAAAGAGAAAATCTTTAGAAACACACTTTGGTGGTGCCCTGCAGTAAAGTGCTTTGGAAAGAGAGCTGAGCTCTAGTCAAGTGCTCAGCTCAGGCTCCAGTTGGGGATTTGGAGGCTTTCATTTGCAGCTGTGCTCCCTGTCCAGAGTGTTCTGTATGGAATGGAGGCGGATTCTGCTATGATAGTCCAGCCACGTGTACTGTGGCCTTTGTCTGTGTGGCCTTGTGTGGTTCTGCCCCTCTGTCCTCACCTGACATCTTCATCTGCCTCATTCCCTCAGTTTCTCAGACTTGAGTTCCCACTGCAGTTTCTCTTCAGCCAAGCCATGCTGAGCCATTTCTCCGGCTTGTACCTTCTCTTTTCTCTCTCTGTACCTTGCCTAAGCAGGCCAAGATGGGAGAAAGTTAACAGGGCCTGGTGTCCCAGAGCTAGCCGGCAGACATACCCTTTCAGGGCAGATGTGGCTTCTCTCAGTCCTCCTGGCATAGGCTGCCTTTAAAACAATCCCCTGCCCCTTCTTCCTCTCCTTTTGTGGCTGCCACTCTGCTTTGGTTCAGTGATGGACAGATGTGGCCTAGCCAAGGGTGGCATCTGCATCCGTTCTGTGAGGAGGAGACAACCTCACCTAAATACTTGAGCGCTCCATGAGTGCAGGTCTTCAGTGTTCTCCTCAAGGACCATGTCTTAGAATATCTGTTACAGAAAAAAAGAAAGTTGCCACCATGGAGATGGCTTAGTAAATAAAGTTCTTGACATGTATTGAGTTTAATCCCTAGAACCCATGTTTAAAATAAAAAGTAAAATAAACTTGGCACAGCAGCATGCACCTGTAACGACAGTGCTAAGGAGTGGGACCAGAAGAATGCCTAAGGCTCACTGGCCAGCCAGTCTATTTGAAGCAGCAAACCCCAGGCGTCATAAGAGGCCTTTTGTCTTAAATAAATAGAGTGCAAGGAATAGACCATCATTGACTTCTGTGCCCCAGTGAGCCAGGTACACGTGTGCACTTGCACCAGAAAGTTACACATATCACTTGGTCTTTAGCAGCAGTGTTCTTCCCAAACCTTTAATCCAACAGTGCTTTTCTATTTCAGTCACCTTGTATCATTTAAACTTGTACTATATTTTTATTTTTGAATCTGTATGTATTTAGAACCTTCTGTTACCTTAGCATTCAAACCAGGCCTTATATCCTAGACATGATCCACAGCTCCTGCTCAAAGACCAGCTGTGTTAGCTAGAGTGCCAGAAGCCCTCTTTTTCCCAGTATGCACTGAAGGCTCTGAGGATAGATAACAGTACCTGTGGTATCTGGCTGGCCACATCAGATAATCCCTCCTATGCTGAGTCCATCCAGGGTGCTGATAATGCTCAGCTCCTGGAATTTAATTGTGACTTGCTCTCAGCAACCCCTCTCCTTACCACACCACTGCACTGCTTTCTTATCTCACATGTCACATCTTGAAGGAAGTTATTCTCAGTCTTCAGAGACTTAGATTGGGAGATAGATTCTGTATCTATGTTAGACAGCTGCAGAAAGTTGTGCAAAACAGGCTGGGCTGCAATTGTGGCAGAGTTGGCCAAGCTGTGCTTAGTCAGGAGCCCACTGCTAGTCTCTCTTCCACCCCACACTAGTAACAAACTTCATGCCCAGCTGCTGCTGCTGGAACTGGTTGCCTGTGCCTTTCCTCAGCTAAAGTAAAGAAGACACAGGCACAAAATGTCTAGATGGGCTGACGCTGGACGATAAGGAATTCTTCACCTTCAGATACCTTCCTTCCATTAGTGTCCTTGGCGCTCCCCAAGGTGCCAACAGGCTGCCATGGCTGTTCAGATTGTATCTGCCACTGTGATCTTCAGCTCTAATTGCATTGTTCTGAGTTCCCCGACTTAAAGAGAAAACAGATGAACAGTGCCTTATCTGAGTGCCCACAGTTCCAGTACACATTTGTTGGTTGTCACCATAGGCAGGCAGATTTCCTGTTCACTTATTCTTCAGTCCCTGATTTCCTGCAGACCTGTCCTATTCTTATTGCGGATGCTGGTCTCTGATTCCAGTGAGCTGGTTGGTCTGGTACCATTTCCTGAGTGTGGTTGTGGTGGAGTTCCTTCACTGCATTGCTTTACATTCAGAAAGCAAGCTGTGGTTACTTGGAACAATTTAAAAAAAAAAAGAAAAAAAGAAAAAGAAAGAAAGAAAGAAAAAAAAGACCTTCCATGACACCTTGGACCTCAGTTCTTTCCAGAGCTCCAGCCTGGGCTGTCCCTGCTTGGCAGTGTTCCCAGTGTTGAATAGAAATGGGCTTAGATGGGCAGTGTGAGATGTTCTACCTCTGATGGGAACAGCTTTTCCTCAGGTACTGTGATCTCAGAGCTTCTGCCTTTCTCAGGACCTGGGCGCAGGCACTTGCTCTGGCTGCTCTGTCCCCAGTAAGGCCACCCGAGGTGGAACATCTCACACTGCCCTGCATGGTGCTTGCAGTGTGTTGTGTATCCTCTTAAGCATCCAAGTGAGGACAGGTGCTTATCTTTTTTTTTTTTTTTAATCTATTTCTGGAAGTAATCTTTGGAAACATCAGAAGCTGCTCTCCATTGACCTGGACAAAGTAGTATTACCCAACTTTCGATCGAATCGTCCTCAAGTGAGACCTTTATCCCCTGGAGAAAGTGGTGCCTGGGACATTCCTGGAGGTGAGTCCTTAAAGGCATCTGGGCTAGATCCTGATGTGGGTTTTCCCTCCCCATGGAGGAGAGCCAGACCTCTTTGCCTTTCTGGGCATTCTGGGAGCTATGGCGGTTCTGGCTGCCATTGTAGTACAATTTGGCAAGGCTAAGAGCAGGTCTAGAGATGAAGATGCCGTTTTTCTTAGAAAACTCTATGTATACATTTTAATTAAAAAAAAAAAATATTTATTTGGGGATGGAGAGATGGCTCAGAGGTTAAGAACACCGACTGTTCTTCCAGAGGTCCTGAGTTCCATTCCCAGTAACCACATGGTGGCTCTCAACCTTTCATAATGAGATTTGGTGCCCTCTTCTGACCTGCAGGCAGAACTCTGTATACAAAATAAATAAAAATCTTTTTAAAAAGAAAAAAAAAATTTATATATATGAGTGTTTGTCTGCATATATGTTTGTGTACCACATGTGTGCCTGGTGCTCTTGGGGGTCCTTTGGACTAGAGTTACAGATTGGCAGTTGTGAGTCACCATGTGGTCCTGGGAAGGGAAGCAAACCTAGGTCCTCTGTAAGAGCAACAAGTACACTTAACCACTGAGTCCTCTCTCTAGCTCCTCTGAATACATATTTTAAATACCAATTTTTAGTGTGTTTGCTATGTGGTACATTTTAAGTTCTCCACAGTAATTTGGATGCTCTTTATTAAAGTTATGCAAGCAGGTAGGTACTGTGCACCCAAGGAAACAACTTTTCTCTATGTGATTTTGCTGTTATACTGGCCCTGGGGTCTTTGGTTCCTTTGTAGCCTGTCTTGACAGCTGGACTGGCACTTGGCTGAGCTGTACCAGGCTCCTGGGGTGATCATCTTGTCTTCTGCACAGATAAGGCCTTTGGCCTGAGCAGACTTCGTATTCTAGTTTCCCATGTTTTAGCTGGGAGAGTTGTTCTCAGGTCCTTCCAGCTGTGTATGTGGTCCTTTTATTCTGGAAGTCCTGTGGCCTCCTCAGGGATTCATAGCTCCCAAGGCGGGTTCTCTGGGTTTCAGGAATTAACTGGGAAAAGGCACCTCAGCCCTTGGAGGCTAGCCATGGGATTTTCATGAGGTGAAGCCAAGATTCTGAAGTGTAGGTTATGTTGCGTGCTGATGATATTAAGTTCTGGAGTCCTTGGCATTGCTTAATTACAGAATTATTGCCTTTTAATCTGAGGCTCCTCTTAATTTGAGGCTCCTTGCCCTCTGAGAACATGGCCAGCAGGCTTCCATTACCTCCCAGCCTTACTTATTTTTCCTCAGCTAGTAGGACTCCAGCACTATTCTCTTCCTCTCTGGATTGAGATTAGTGTGTCTTCCATTATCTTTGAGAAACAAGAAGCTTCTCTGGGCCCTGCTGATGTAGGCTGGCTGTGACAGGATTGAGAGAGACCTGTCTGCCCACCCACAAACCAGCAGGATAAACAGAGTCTGAGATGCCACTCCTCCATACACATAGGGATGCTTGGGATCAGCTGACGAAAACAAGCTCTGTAACCCTCTCACCAACACTATGGTTAGCAGCCTGGGCTCCTTAACTCTGGCCCAGAAATAATGTCTGCCCTGCCAGCTCAGCTAATGGTTTCAGCATTTGATATCTGATGAACTGATGCTCAGAAAGGCTATAGATGCAGT
Source organism: Sigmodon hispidus (assembly GCA_004025045.1). Classification (NCBI taxonomy): domain Eukaryota; kingdom Metazoa; phylum Chordata; class Mammalia; order Rodentia; family Cricetidae; genus Sigmodon; species Sigmodon hispidus. The sequence goes on along the minus strand of PVIH01006488.1, from coordinate 64,774 downwards.
TTTGTGGCACCATTGACTGATGCCTGTTCTTTTGCAGGAATCATGCCTGGCCGCTACAACCAAGAGGTGGGCCAGACCATTCCTGTCTTTGCCTTCCTCGGAGCTATGGTGGCCCTTGCGTTCTTTGTGGTACAGATCAGCAAGGCCAAGAGCCGGCCGAAGCGGAGGAGGCCCAGGGCAAAGCGTCCACAGCTTGCACAGCAGACCCACACACCAAGGACCCCATCAGTGTGATCATCACAGTGGCTAGCCACAGGAGCCAACAAGCCTTGGACCACTCTGATGGCCACATAGGGCATCAGAAGAGCATCCTGAGAGGTGCCTGTTTCCAAAGGACCCCATCTCCAGCTTGAGGCTGAGTTAGTGTGTTCTCCCTAGGCATCTCTGAGGTACATCCTAAAGTACCTCACAGTGCTAGGCTCTGACAGAAGGCACTCAGTAGCTCAGCCTCCAGTGACATCAGGCCCAGTGACAGTGCACCAAAGACACAGAGCCTGGAAGGGCTGTCAGGACACACTTTCTACATAAAGCTTCTAACCCTGACCAAGCAAAGACATGCTTGTTATAGGCTATTTTCTATATTTATTGTGGGGAAGGACTTGTACTGTTTGGAAGCAAAGCTGTTGTTTTTGTTTGTCAGTTGAATGCAGTTTTCTGCAGTGACATCAGGAGTCAGATTCCATGACCTTTTTGGTGAGAGGACAGACTGAACTGAAGGGAATACACACAGATCTCGGAAATGCAGGCCTTCGCTTTATTTTTATAAGTATCAATTGCCATCATGTTTTGTAATTGGGGGTCTTGATTTCACCATTGTTGGTGAAGGAAATTTTCAATAAATATGCATAACCTTACAAAGTTGGAATGTGTTATATACCGGACCCCTGCCACTTTCCCTAACAACCGTGAGTGGGGTCTGGGTTAGCTGGTTCACATACTGTAAAAATGTTCATGTCATGTTTGCTTCCATGAGCCCCAGTGTTCTCTCTATGTAATGTGGCCATCACCATTTGACTCTTAACTCCAGAACATTTGTATCACTCCCAAGGAAAGCTCGGGCCTATTAGCAATTGCCTATATTCTTCCCCCAGTCCTACAGCTAACCTGCTTTCTGTAATTTGCCTGTTCTGGTGTATAGTCCTTTGCAGCTGGTCTCTTTCTATTTGTATCATATCTTCAAGCTTCACTCATGGTGTAGTAGGTGTATTCAGCCTTTTCATAGCTGAATAATATTCTACTTTGGACAGACCACTTTCCAGTTACTATGGATAGTGTCATCATTCATGTGCTGGTGAACATTTCTCTTGGTCTTCCTAGGAGTGATGACAACATGCATTTGGAGGAACTATCAAACTCTGCAAAGCAGTGCAACATTAGACATACTTGTCAGCAGTGTGAATCCTTACTTCTTTGAGCCCTGGCTCATGCTGGTGTGCATCTTCTTTGGAAAAATGCTGTTTCTAGCCTGGCTTATTTCTTTTTGTTTTTTAAGATTTATTTATTTATTATATATACAATATTCTACCTGCATATATATGCCGGTAGGATGAGAAGGATGAGAAGAGATGTGTTTTGAAGGTGTTAGCCTATGTATTCGATGGATGGAAGCACCACAATGATTATTAATTACAATGGCAGTATTTCCCAAGGCCAAGAGAGGTAGGAAGACTTTTCATTTTGTCCTGCCTGCCAGCTCCCAAGTAACCACATGGGGACTTCATATGAATTATGAAAGCTCAGCCATAGCTTAGGCTTGTTCCTATCTAGCTCTTATAACCTAAATTAATCCATCTTAAATTAATCTACATTCTTTTTTAAATATTTATTTATTATGTATACAGTAGAGGACACCAGATCTCATTATAGATGGTTGTGAGCTGGGATTTGAACTCAGGACCTCTGGAAGAGCAGCCAGTGCTCTTAACCTCCCAGCCATCTCTCCAGCCCCCTGTGCTTGGTTTGTAATGGGGTCATTTGAACCTTTGTTACTGACTTGTGAAGTTTCTTTATGTGTCCAGGTAGGAGTTCTTACCAGACTTGAAGTGCATTCCTGTCTTCTGAGTGGTCTTTCACTTTCTTGTTGCTATCCTTGAAAGGATGAACATTATTGTGGTCAGATCTGGGCTTCTTCCTTCAATTGCTTCTTTAAGCATGCTGAGTCCCAGCATCTTTTTCCCTTGAAATTCCTGTCTAACCAGCATGCCACACATGCCAGCTGCTGGGTACTAGCCCTGAATACCATGGTGGAGATTAGCTGCCTGGAAGTCTGTGGCTGTGACCAGGGCTGCTATGGGTTGTGGGCAGAAGAAAGTCCAGGGAGAGAAGCCCAGGACTACCTGGGCATCTTGCCCTTGGCAGGTCTGTGAGTCACTCATAACTGCTGTTGGGTCTGGAAGATATTACTAAGGCCCATAAAGTGCTGGATTCCTGTGTGAGGTACTTCAGGATGTCACAGGCTGCCCTGACTATATAAGCACACAGTGGACCCTGTGTCTGCATGTAGCTCCCACTCACCCAAGAAGTAGTTAATATGGGGCCTCTTGTCACTTTCAAGGGTATGGACTCACTATCACTCCTCAGCTCAGAGAATCTCTAGGTGTAGTATTTCACAGTACACAGGGACCAGCAGAGTACAGGAATGAGAAGGGCCAGGACTGAGGCAGGGCAGGGAGGCCTAGGCACTCCAGTCCCGTCTTGGGCAGCATAGGTTTTGAAGTGATGAGCCTCAAGTGTAGAATGTGTAAAATCCTCCAGTTGAGATCTTAACTCTGCCACTTGTCAGGACTGCAGGTGAGGTCTCTGGGCTTTGGTTCACGGATGAAACAGGGCCAGTGATATCTACATACTGACATGAAGGTGAGCTGTAGTATCTGTGCAGCCCAGATGGAAAGAGATCCTAGTAGTCAGGAGCCCAGGCTTCCTGAGCACTGCAGCTAGAACGGAAAAGGAGTCAGGTATTTGGGAGCCAATGAATACTGAGTGTCGATGGAGAGGTATTCAGGCAGTCGGGAGCCAATGAGCACCACAGGCCATAGTAAGCCTAGGTAGCAGCTTACAGCCCTGCTTCAGGGAAAGGCTTCTCAATGTTAGCAGCTCTGCTGGGGCAAGAAAGGGCCTCCCCAGCCTGCTCCAATTTCCCAGAGTATAACAACTTTACTGTGCTAGGGGAAGCTTCCTCAGTTTCCCAAAGTGTAAGAACTCCTCTTCCCCTCCTCTGCTTTCTGTTCAGGGAATGTAACAACTCAGCCCAGCCAGGGAAGGTCCTCTGGGCAGTGAGAGTGTTACAGCTTCACTCACTCAGCTGCTCTCCCTCCAGGCACCGCTGCTGCGGCTCCAGGGAAAGAAGATCTTCACCCAAACCTCATCTGAGATATTTATTGGGAGAGAAGGGTCCAGGGGTGTGTGGCTGCCTCAGCCCAGGGTGAGAGAGGACAGCAGGGAAAGGGCTGTGGGCCCAGGACTTACATAGGACATCCTGGGGGTAGAGCCTTCTAGGAAGATTTTCAGGGGTGGGGATTCTTTTTTTTTTTTTTTTTTTTTAACCCTGATTTGGTTTTGGTTTCAGGGCCAAATGTTTCTTTCACTGGCCCTTTTGGGCTCTAATTTCAGGGCCAGAACACATTTCTTTCACTGGCTCTGATTCTAGGGCCAAAGTGTGTTTCTTTGGTGCTGGTTTCAGAGTCAGGGTACATTTCTTTTTGGTTCTGAGTTCAGGGGTAAAGTATTTCATTGGCTTAGGTCTTAGATCCAGGGTGAGCTTCTTCCACTAGCTCTGGGCTCAGGGCTAGGGTGGGTTTTCTTTACTGGCTCTGGTTTTCAGAGCCAGGGTGGATTTTCTTTGGCCACTTTACCCTGCATCCAGGGCTTCACATACTCGTGTTTGACCATGCTGGACTCATACAAAAAAACAATGATTTGGGTAATTCTGAAAGCTGAAGACAGGCCCTGGGGGGGCAGACCAGCTCCACAGCAGCTGCACAGGACCTGCTGCCACTTCACTCCTGGTACCAGCTGAAGTGGGCAGCATGCCGAGGCTGCCTGTAGCCTGAAGTACTGTGCTGTCCTCAAGTTGAGCTAGGTTAGTCTGAGCAAGGAAAGTCACTGAGGTCAGAGACATTGAGCCTTTGTTCTGCTGAATTGCAGTAGGTTGTCCATTTTCCCTGTGTGGGTTAAGTAGTGCTTTCCAAAGGAGTTCTTGATTTTTTCCCCCCAAAATAGCCCCCTTAGTGTATACTAGTAAGATGTTGGTTTTATTCACTGGCGCCTGGAATGCACTGAGCAGTGGCCTGTACACCCAAGTTCCAGGGTCTCACCCACTCGGAAGGCTTTGAGTCAGTAGTAACAGTAAGACTCTGCAGCCCCATTCCTAGATGTGCCCAGAAGTGGCTAGATCAAAGCTATAGGAGATATGCATAGTTCTACTACAGCCCAGAGGCCACCATGAGCTGTTAGTGGAGGGAAGAGTCTGTATAGATGATGAGATGGTAAAATAGCCTTGAAGGGCTCTCTGCCTCATGCTACCTCATGATAAACCTTAAACACACATGGTAAGAAAAAACAGATAACGAAAAGCTGCATCTCCTGTGAGTGCACTGGCATGAAAAGGCCAGCACGGACCAGTCCATGGAGACAAAGCAGATTAGTTGTTGCCAGGGCTGGGGGCGGGGTAGAGGGGCGGGATAGACTGGGGGAAGAGATGATGAAAATGCTCAGGAATTAGTGGTAATGGTTGCACAGTACTAGGAATGTATCTAAGCCCCTTAGGTGCGCTCAGCGTGGTTAATGTGGTGAGTTATGTTAATTCTGCCTCCCTTCCTCTCGAAGGCTCACATGTACATCCCCAGGGGATCTTGTGATTGGGCCAGCCCTAGGAAGCATCTAGCTGGGGCACTAGGAAAGGATCTCTGGTCCTACAGACCTGAGGAGGAGCATTGGTATATGGTCAGGCCATCGTGGACACAGGTTGTGGGCTTGGCAAAGACTCCAGCTCTATACCCTATGCTCTGCCCTGCTGTGCCCTGCCCCAGGTCTCATGCTTGCCTAGCCTTCCCATTTCTTCCTGGATACACTGTTGGCAAGAGGGATATATACTTGGAAGTGTGCCTAGGAAGACTTCCTTGCACTTCCAAACTCCAATTCCTTCTCCCCCCTTTAGACAGGATTTCTGATTATACCTGCAAAAGCAGCCCTGTGATAAGGAGAGGGCACAAGAGGACCCAGGAGGATTGTAACCACAGACCCAGCTCTTGCCCAGGAACCTGAGGCCTCTGCTCTCAGGTTGCTCAAGGGTCAGGGTGACAAATAAGCCAACTGGGTGCCTGCAAACAACTATTCCCTAATGTTGGTTCCAAGATTGGAAGCTCTGAAGTGGTCTTGTTTGGCTGAGTGTCAGGGATACTGTGGATGCTCCTAGAGGACTGTCTCCTGCCTGTCTCACCTCCAGTGGCTTCTATACACCCCAAGCTCACCACTCCCAGCATTTTAGTTCTCAATGACCTCTGACCACTCCTTCACTCTGACAAGGACACTTGTTGCAAGATTGTCAGTAAAAAGACAAAAACCACCTGTGTATCCCGAATTGTTGAACCAGTGAACTCACTGGACTTTGTTGCAGGGGCATGGGTGACTGAAATTCCTACCCCAGCATGGGCACTAAGCCCCAAAGTTGGCCTAGTCAACTCTCCATTGAGAGAGTGCTCCTGTCTCTGCAAGAAGAAATGAGTAGCTAGAATCTCAGATGAGGGTCTTGAGGCCCCATCTAAGTGAATTTCAGTAGGCCTGACCTCCATGAGGGTCTCCTGCAGTGGTTACATCACATGACCACTCCAGGCTTACCTCTCCATCTATCTCAAGGGTCTTCATCTCATCTGTGGACCCCTCCTGCCGTGTGAGGTCACATTACAAGGACTACAGGTTAGGATGGAGCCATTTTTGTACCCTCATCAGCCAGCCACCCTGGTTTCTCATGTGTTTACCTACAGGGCCCTGTCTCAGATGCTGAGCCCAAGTTCTGCACCAGCATTCACTGAGGCAGCCTTTGCAGGCTCTGGGGCCCCAGGAGGCCTCATCTACTCAGCATGGTGGCATTCTCTCTTTTCAGCACATCAGCCTTTCTTGGGCAGCTGTTAGGAGTCCTGTGTCAAACCAGTGTAGGCAGAGGTGCTCATAGACTGGCACTGGAAGCTTCTAGAGGCTTTTAGGGCTGGGATTAAAAAGAACCCATAGGTTGTGTCATGTGACCTGTGCTTCTGCTTCAGTTCTAACTGCTGGCGATGTGCTTGCTTGTCATGAATGACTCCAGGCAGAATACTGCTTTCACAGGTGGTCAAGCCAGAGAGACTCAGTGCCAGTAAGATGACCACTTGCACAAGATACCTCCCATGATCTAGAACTTTCTAAGCATCTGATGAGAATCCTTGTCATACCGTGTGGGGAAGGACAGAACAGCCATCAGGAAGCTTGATGGACAGGTGCACAGCCAGCAGGAGAGTGGAGGAGAAGGCATGGATGTTCCAGAGCAGTGTCCTTTGAGCCACCACCTGCAGGTCCTCTAGGGGGCCTGTGCTCACCTCCTTGCCTGTCTTCTGCTCAGTGCCTTGGGCCTGGCTGCACTGTGCTGAGCAGAAGGTGGCCACCCACCCTCCCTTGACTGCAGATGGAGCTCTGCAGGGTGCCCCTCCACAGCTTGGGAAAGGTCACACCGCCCTGGGGGGCCGGCAAGGGAGTGGATATCAAAGCCTCAAAGAATTAAGAGATCATGGAATTTTACAGCCTAGTGGCCAATTTCTAAGTCATGCACACTAATGGGCAGCTAATGAGGGATTCTGGGCAGGGACAGAGGAGTGCCCTGAGCCCCTGAGCCTGATTAAGGAGTACAAAGCTTTAGCTACGGACTGGTCAAGCACTTTTTATCTTTTTCCTTAGGAGGCTGGGGGGAGGGGTGTGGGAAGAGGCTCTTGAACATCCTAGCTCCTAGAAGACGTGGTGTGGCACCAGGTCACCTGTATGTTACTGTTTGTATGCTAACCCTAACCCTAACCCTGCTAGCCTGGACTCCTGCCCTTATCTTACTGCCTACTCCCCTATAGTATTCACCTCCACATTCCCCAGACTTAATAGCCCTGCTCTAGTGAGGAGGCTGTGGAGTTGAATGGCTTTATCCAGCTCGGCATAGCCATGGAACAGTAGCCCCCAGGCCATAGCCAGGGAGCACCAGTAGCCCCATGAGGAGACTGAGGGAGGGTAGCCGTACCACATGCTGGCCTCAGACCTGAGTCTCCAGAAGGAGAGCTGAGTTCCCGATGTCTCAAGCAGCCAAGCTTGTGACATTTAGTTACAGCTGCCCCAGGAGCTTTCAAGGTGGGGTACGGGGGACCCAGTTACTTTCCTATTCTTTCTGGAGACCCTTTCTCCTTCCTTTGGTACTTCCTGTGTGCTGACTCTTGTCAGCACAGGGCAGGGGGCCAGTGGAATCACAGCCTTCTTAGGCAGTCACGCTGAGAGGCTGTCAGGCATTTAGTGAGAGCCAGCTGTGTGGAGTCTCAAGGAGGTCAAGTCAGGGTTGAGATACCAGAAACACTAGAGGAAACAGCACTTTAGGGGATGTCCCTGACAGATAGGCTGATTGGATGGGGTGGGGCTCTGGGTAGAGATGGCTGATAGAGAGCAGTTCTTAGCAGGGTCCCTCAGCCAGTAGCAAGACATGCAGGCAGGTAGGTTCTCAGACCTCATCCCGGGTCCACTGAGGCAGAAATGCTAGGGATGGACTGGCCACTTGTATGCTAGAGCCCTCCAGGGGATCCCAAGAAGCGAATGGGGGCCAGGCTTCCAGCTACAAGCTTGTGAAAATGTTTGATCTTGACATCCAGACGTGTGTCTTCTAGAGTGCAGGTTGCCTTCTGCCACACATAGGTTGAGAGCATGGAAGCGTGCCTTCCAGTCAGTGTGGCTCCCTCCTGTAGCTCATTAGGAATCAAGAACCCCAGGCTTCCCCACAGTGGAGGCGACCAGTCTGCCTTTCAACGAGGTACATCTGAGGCATAGGGTTAGTCTGAGGAGTGCCACCACTGATGTAAGAGCAGGAGGGGACCTACCAGGGATATAGGACCCTTCCACAGATGGGCCTCAGTGTGAGATATACTGCCAACCAGTGACAGTGAGTGATGGTGATAGACTCAGCCCAGTGCCTTCCACGACCTTTCCTCAGACTAGAGGCCTTGAGAGGCTGCTGAGGCCAGAGGCTCTGAAGAAACTGTCCCCTGGCCTACAGTGGGTGGATCAGCTTCTGGGTTCCTGGACCCTGATGGAATCCCGCTCAGCTCTGTCCACTAAGCTGCTGACAAAGCCACACCCCAGGGAGGAGCCTCTGCAGGTCACAAGAATTAAGACATCCCAATCAGGTCCTTTGCAAGTTTCTGGGACAGGTGGTGTTGGTCTGTCCTCTTTGTTATTCAGACTTGGATTTTTAACCCAACATATGCCCTCTAGGGCTCCCTTAATGGACAGCTCAAGAGCCTGTCCCTGTGGAGGTAGACTCTCCTTCCGCTCACCCCTCAGAGTCCCAGCCATGCAGCCGAAGCACCAAGAGGAAGCATAAGTTGGAGTCGGCTGACCCAGAACTGTGGGGGACTTTACTGGGTTTGGTAAGGATTAGGGCTCTGGACACTGGGAGCTGGAATTGGAAGCAGGTTGTGCTGGAGAGTAAGCATTCAGTAGGAGGGAAGCAGGAGGCGGGATGAGGTCAGGGGTTAGAGGGAGGACAGGAGAAAGAAGGGATGTAAAAGGTTAGAGGGTGAGGGGAGAGGAGACTGAGGAGGACCCAGGGTGAAGGGTATCACCATAGTTACCCTGTCTCCTGCCGACCTGGGTTTGAGACCTACAGCATTAGAAAGGAAGGTTTGATGTCCTCTGTTCTCCCCTTGCCTCAGCCATGGGAGAACAGACCAGAGGGAGCAGAGACCTGGAGAAGCCCCTCCCCGTCACCGCCAATCCCACCCTGTCCTCACTGGGTGCCGTGTTCATTCTCCTGAAGTCCGCTCTGGGCGCTGGCCTGCTCAACTTTCCCTGGGCCTTCTACAAGGCAGGAGGCCTGGTGCCCACCTTGCTGGTGGCACTGGTGAGTCACAGGTGTCCAGGGGCAGCTGGGAGATGGCTCCAGCTCTTCTGGGTAGGGTCCCCAGGGTTGCTTCTGCAGGCCTGGCTGTCTTGTGTGTAGTGTCTTGGGATTTTATTTTCAAGCCTTTGCACCCAGGAGACATGTCCTCCTCTAAGTGGGTCACATGCAAGAACTGTCCGCCCGAGTCTCCACGGACTCTAAGGGTTAGGATGGATGAGATCCATCATGCTCTGAAGAATTACCTAGGGAAAAAGAGCCACAAGCTGCAGGTGCATACAGTTTATCTCCCCTGTGCTTAGAAGAAACAGATACAAGACCAGGACAACACTGGATGTGGAGTGTCCAGGGCTTACACACCCTAGGGCCGCACAGGCAAAGCCATGTAAGTTTGGATCATGAGGGAGTTGTGTACAGGGCACTGAGTTCTCAACAGTGGGCACCCAAAGCATCCTGGGGAATTACAGTGATACCTGCAGTCTGCTCATATGCCCTGTAAACTGAGATGGCTGCAGAGTGTGTCTGGACAGTGCAGACAAGGACCTTGCACTGTTTTATGGGATCTGGCATGGATGGTGGGTTTGGGACAGTATTCCAACTCAAATATATGTGAAAATTGTTTACTATAAATGATTTGTTTAAAAAAATGTGGAGAGAGCCCTGGAAAGCAATAAGTAAAACAGCCCCCCAAAAAAAAACTCCCCACAAACCCCACCTTGTCACAGAGCACTCACTCTGAGCCTGTACCTGAATGTATCAGGCCGCAGCTTCCCTGAGAGGTGAGACTGTCACCATTTCACAGGCCGAACAGCAGGTCTGAGAGCTTGCTTCACACCACAGACTGGTTTGAGGTTCTGAACCAGACACCCCATCCTGCTCACGTTCCTAGTCATGCCTCTCAAGAGAACAGGAGAGAATTTTCAACTCTCTAGCTTTGTCAAGTTTCATTTGTCCCACAAGGCAAAGCAGTAAGAGTCCCAGACTCAGATCCAGACCCAGAGCAGCTGGCAGTACCCACCTCCCCTGAACCTCTGGCCTTGGGCAAGGCTCTGGCCCATCTGGTAGAAACATAAGCCATGCACAGCTCGGGCCTTTGCAGGGGATACACCTGGGCCAGCTGGCCTGTGAATCATCCCTCTAATGCACACAGCCCCATGGTCCCCTCTGCAGGTCTGTTTGCTCTTCCTGATCAGCGGCCTGGTCATCCTGGGCTATGCAGCCTCCGTCAGTGGCCAGACCACCTACCAGGGCGTGGTCCGCGAGCTGTGTGGAGCTGCCATGGGGAAGCTCTGTGAAGCCTGCTTCCTGACCAACCTGATCATGATCTCTGTGGCCTTCCTCAGGGTGATCGGGGACCAGCTGGAGAAGTGTGAGTTCCTGCCATTGGGGTAACCCAGGGTACAGGGCCTGTAATGACTCTAGGTCCCTCAGTTGAGGAGCAGGACAGCGGGTAGTTGATGGACCTCAAGGCCTTGCCTCTCCTAAGGATCTAGTGTGGTTAGGAAGGGAGCAGTTGGTCATAAAGGCTCTATGGCTGCAGATGGAATGGCTAAGGGAGACAGCCAGTTATACAGATGGGAAACTAAGGCAACTGCAGAAAGGCCATCCCAAAAGCTTCTCAGTAGCCTGTGAAGACACATGTGCCCATGGCCTCTGGTCCTCTCCTAAGACTTTTCTGAGCATGGCTGTAGCTGTACCTGGCACATTTTCTTCCCTTCTGTTTGCACCACCCCAGGCGTGTGCTTAGTAGTTTCCCTTCTACCCTGACTTACAGATGTCTGTGCCTTCTTGTTTAATTTCATTTGGCAGTTGTTCAGACCCTTGGGTTCCTGTCTTAACTGTATCCTGGACAAGACTATCCTCTGGCACAATTATGAGATTTAGAGACTGTTAAAACCCACTTGCAACCCAGCACTGGTCAGTCCTGGTGAGCACTCCACATTGTTCCTGCTTTATTTTCTTTTGAAGCAGAGTTTCAGTAGCCCAGGCTGGACTAGAACTGAGCTCACTATGTCCTTGAGGATGACCTTCAGCTCCTAATCCCCTGTTCACCTTGTTTAAAACATTATTATTTTAATTATATTTATGTTTGAGAGGATATGTGCATGTGAGTGCTGGCACTCATAGAGGCCCAGAGGTGTGAGATCCCTTGGAGCTAGAGTTACAGACAATTGCAAGGCACCCGATGTAGATGCTGGACTCCAAAATGGACCTCTACAGGGGCAGTACATGTTCCTCCCCGAGTGGTCTCTCCAGCCCCCTTGCCCGAGCACTGTGATTACAGGCATGTACCACGATGCCTAGTTTATACAGTACTGGGGATGGAACCCAGGGCCCCCTGCGTTCCAAGTGAGCACACCTCTCACTGAGCTGCATCCCCAGTCCATCTTTTCTGAGTTAGTTTTAAAATGTCCTGGTTAGTCTATGCTATCTAAGAATCAGGTGTGGACACCTCCAGCTGTGTCTGCAGACCTTGCCCTTTAATTCCACAGTCTCCACTCTCTGGCTTTTGAAACCCTGTGATTAGGCACATCCTTTATTAATATGAAATATTCTGCTTTCATCTCTGGCATGAAGCCTCTCTGTCTATTAATAGATTCACCAGCTTCCTCAAGATCAGTGTCCATGGGTAGCCTTCCCATTCTTCTTCTCTGAAGCCAGTTACTGCTTGGAATTGTAAACACACTCCTTGTAGGCAGCATATGGCTGGGTCTTATGGGTTAGTTTTTTTTTTGTTGTTTTTTTTTTGTTTGTTTTTTTTTTTTTGTTTTTTTTAAATATCTCGACAACCTCAGGCTTTTAATTGGAATCTTTAGGCTTAATTGGAACATAGCTGTTGCTAGGGTCAGATTACAGTCTACTGCGTTAGCTGTTTACATTTTTCTTTCCTGCCCTTGTGTGACAAGGCCTCGGCTGTGGGATTTTAGAACCTCTGACACTGTTCAGTGCATATGGAGGATGGGCTCTCTGGACTTCCCAGTGAGTCAATGGTCCCTCCCACACCTCAGATTCAGACTGATCTGTGATCTGTGGAAGTGAGGCTGCATTGAGAACCCAGATTTGCAGGAATGGAGCACTGTGCCCAAGACTCCTTACTGAGATGAGCCACCCCAGGTCTCGGTGAACTGACAGGTAGAGAGATCATGCTCATATCTTTATGCTGTGTCACTGGGGATGTGGCTGTTCTTGACATCCCACACTCCTGGGAAGGAGCTGCTAAAAAGAACCTGCATGTTCAAGGACAGTCATGTTTGAGTTAGGTGACTGACCCCATCGGTGCCAAAGGCTTCACGGGCTGTCTAGACATTCAGGTTTATAAAGGAAGTGGCGTCATTCTGATGTGATGGCTGGTGTTTCCTGGCTGCAGAAAATTTTGTGGGTGAAGGGCTTGTACCTCACCCTATGTGGTGTTCTAAAATCCATTTGGGATCTCCATGCACCTCCCCTTGGTGGCTGTGTGTGTGTGTGTGTGTGTCCTGAGGAAGAGCCTCTGCATGGTAACCACCTGGCTGTGGGACCCTTCCTTCCCCACCTCACCAGCTGGGGGAGCTGTTCTCACAAGGCAGTTGTTTGTATACGCAGTTACCTTTGGTGAAATCTGAAAAGGGTTTATTCACTGCAGTGCAAATGTCCCCATGACCCTCTTCCAGCCTCACCTCTGTCCTGTGGTCACCTTGTCTGTGGTTCCTGGTCACTCTAGTTCGGGCTATCTGACACTCTGCATCCCTCCCCCACCCGCTCTCCATCTTAGACCAGCTATACATTAGCCATCCTGCTTTCTTTAATGGCGCTTTCAGTGAGAGTTTATCTGGTCCCCTGTCCTTCAGGTATGGCATGGCTTTGTCCTGCAGTGTGTGGCATAAGATACTTTGCAGCATGTCTAGGTGTGGCTTTTAGGATGAGCAACTTCTAGCTTGGGGAGCTCCTGGCTGCCACAGGCAAAGTGGAGTCAGCAGGAGGACCCATGAGGAGAGACAGAAGGCTGAGGGACGGCCATAGGGTCTCCAGGAGTAGGCTACTACTGTCCAGGAACATCCAGACCATCTCTGCCATCAGCCGGGTGCCCCCAGGGTCCGAACCACCTTTGGTGGAACTGAGGGGTTAGCCCAGCTTTCCCTAACATGTATACTCCCAGGTCACAATGCGTCAAGAGTCACATTGCTCGGCTTCCCAGCTGCGAAGTATGCAGTTACTGAGCTCCGCTGCAGAGCTGCAGGAGAACCAGGTGGCTCACTGCCCACCCCCAGCCATGCAGCCAGAGCCTCATATTGTCCCATCTGAGCCTGGCTAGCCACCAGGCTTGTGAACCAAACAGAAAGGAGCCTTGCTCAGTTCTTACTGCCACAAAGGAAGCTCAGTGTGTGTTTGTTGAATGACTTCATGAACTATGGAGTTCCTTCCTTCCAGTGGGGGAGGGGCTTGGGATGGGCCCCACTTCATTTCTGATCCCTCCACTCCCAAGCTGACCAAGCTTCCAACCCATGTGTCTATACTATGTGGTTACTTCCTACTGAACGGCTTAGCTCCTGTCCTTGTCTCTAACAGTGTGTGACTCCCTCCTGCTGGACATCCCACAGCCCTGGTATGCAGCCCAGTACTTTACTCTGCCTCTGATCTCCATGCTGGTCATCTTTCCCCTGTCAGCACTTCGGGAAATTGCCTTTCAGAAGTACACCAGGTACTCGGAGACTTTGGGGCTGGGGAGGGGGAAAGTACACCAGGTATGGGGCCTCAGAGGCTTCTGGGATGGGTGGGGAGTGCTGTGTAACAGGGCCCCACTTGGGGCAGTACTGTGTCAGGAGAAAAAGATGACCATGTTTGCTTACATTCAAAAAGAAAATTGTAAGTTTTACAATTTTCTACTGTGCACTCACAGTAGAAAATACAGATAAACCAAGAAATACAGCAAGTCTTTAAAAAAATAATTAACGTATTCTTCAATAATTTCCTACATGTGTAAGGTGTATCTTGATCAAATACACTTCTCGTTTCTACCTCCCTTTCCCCATGAATCCCCTCAAATCCCTTCTTTCCACGCCTCCCCCCACCTCGCTTAACTGCAGCAGCTCCTCAGTTAGGGACAGACAGGGCTTTGTGGTCCCCTCCCCCTCCATGCCCCTCCCTGTCCATGCTGGAATGTTGACAGACTCGATCTCAGCACAGCTGCAGTGAGTTCATGAGTATGATGACCATGTCATGTCCAGAAGACATTTCTCAGCCTCCCCATCCTTCAGCCCTCACATCCTTCCCCTCCCCTCTTCCATGATGTTATCTGAGCCCTGCAGGGAGAGAGTTGATACAGATGTCTCTCTTGGGGCTGAGCACTCAGCAGTCAGTCGATTCTCAGCACTTGGACCATTTAAGGTCCCTGCATCGATTGTTACCCCCGAAAGGCTTCTCGAGAGCAGCACTAATCGATGGGTATAGACATAGGCCAGCCTTGGGCTTTGGACCAGTTTTCAGTGCCAGGCATGACCTCCCTTCTGAGGAGCAGGCTGCAAGTCCAGCCAGAAAGCTGTTGGTTACCGGGACAGTCATCCCGTTGCTTCCCAGCAGGTTGGTATTGTAGCGTGCTGTGTCTGTGCTGGGTAAGATGGCTGACGCCTTTTCTCGCACAGCACACAGCTGTGAAAGCTAGCCACGAGGGAGGAAGTGTCCTTTGAGATTGGTCCTGCGGCCAAAGTGTACAGCCTCTTTCGATGAAGGGACTTGCCATCTAGTTCTAGTGGGCAACCAACACTGTGGCAATAGCCTGTGAGTGTTTTTTTGGGGGGGTGCCCTGGGACCTTCCTAATGAGTAATTCATAACAGAGGTATCCATGCCTAGCACTGAGATCTTTGTTGAATAACCTATGTCTTCTAGAAGCAGTACTGTTCACCCATATAGGGTACCACTAATTCTACTTTTTTCTTTTTCTTTCTTTCTTTCTTTTTTTTTTTTAAGACAGGGCCTTACTATGTAGTTCTGGCTGGTTTTGAACTCACAGAGATCCACTTTCCTCTGCCTCCTGAATGCTGCATTTAAAGGTACATGCCATTACACCCAACTTAAACTCCTTAAAAACATTTACAAAAAATAGCTTGTTTTCCGTAAGGATTTTCCCTGTGCCCTTAGTTCTGGTTAGACCTGCCCCTCATCTTTTCTCCCCCCTCCCACCTATCCATGCTTGAACCATCAACCTCAGTATCACGTCCCCTACATGTACTATGGCTTCTGGAACTCATATGAGAGAGAACAATAGTGTTTGCCTGGCTGGGACTAGGTCACCTCCCTTAGTGTGTTTTCCAATTCCATCCATTTCCCTGCACAACCCTTCATTTCCCTTTGCTTCACAGCATTGTGACAGTGCATCTTGTCACCTAGCTGTGGCAGACTTTCCAATCCACACAGCCTTGCAGGCTACACCATCAGATGGGCATGGTTTTTAATTCATTTTTGATCTTGAAGCCTCCAGAGATGGTGCTGAAAACCCTAACCCTAATGACAGATGGACTTGGCCCAAGTTCAAGCTCATCACTGGCCTTTCCCTTGTGTATGAATAGCAATGTATTTTATAACCTTGGAAGCAGAGGCCTCAGAGCCCAGTCCCTCCACAGCTGTAGCCCACAAGGCCCCTATGGCCTTCAGGCCACAACAAGCTCTTCCTCTGTCCTGTGGCCAAGCCTGAGATGTCCTGACTTGGATGTCGAACTCCAGCAGCTCACTGGCACTCACTGGAGAGAGGAGAGTTGCTCTCCCCAAGGATGCTAAGCCACCTAGAAGCCACACCTATGAACTCTGGACCAGAGCAGCACTGCCCAGCCACCCTTTCTCAGGTGGAGAGAAAATGGTGATGGGTCAGGAGGAGAGTTTCCTGGCTCCACTCTAGCCAGGGCAGAGCTGGGATGCCCCGTGGGCATTGGCTGTGTGTCTCTGGTGCAGAATCTCTGATTCTGTCCTGTGTGCAACAGCATCCTAGGTACCCTGGCTGCTTGCTACCTTGCCCTGGTCATCACTGTGCAGTACTACCTATGGCCCCAGGGTCTCGTGCGCCAGCCCCATCCTTTGCTGAGGTGAGTCTGGGGAAACAGTTATTCCTGCTTTGAAATTGAGGGTGGACTTCTTCTTCTTCTTCTTCTCCTCCTCCTCCTCCTCCTCCTCCTCCTTCTTCTTCTTCTCTTTCCTATTTTTCCCTTCAATGAGAGCCTCATTTTGCAATGTTTTTCTTCAAATAATAGAGGAAACTCCTCTGTACACACACTATACAGTGTTAACACTGCCTCCACAAAGCATCAATTAAGAAAAAGCAAAGAATAAGGGTTGAGTTTCTTTTAAAACATATTAACTTTCCTAAGGCAGATTTTGTGTGAGGCATCTTAAATAGGTAGCTGCTGGCAAAGAGCAGTGCTTGGAAGGGTCTATCTGTTTAGGGCAGTTGGAACTGGAAGGTAAATTTCATCAGGTCAAGCAGCAGAGACAAGGGGATGGCATTCTTAGCAGGAGATCCTCTGGGGCTTGCCTTAGAACCCTGCCTCTTTCCCATGAGATCGTCTCTGTCTCTGATGTGTGATGAAGCCAGGGAAGTTTCTCCTTCAGAAAAAAAAACAGAGGCACTGAAGGCCATTCCTGGACCAAAAACAGATACACTCTCCATGTGGAGGCTGTGGGAGCTGGCAGGTCCCCAGGCTTAGGAAACAGTGGGGGCTGTTGAGCAGCCTAGCCTAGAAGTGAAGGTGAGGTAGGGTGTCATGTACGGACTCAGAGCTACTATAAAGGTGATTGTTTTGCCATGGGTGAACTGGGGCACCTTCTGTTCTGAGCACAGTGGGGAAGGGCCATGGCTCATTCCTGAAAAGGGCTGCCAGGTGGGCTGTGGGGGTCAGGTGCAGGAATAGGGCCTAGGCAGGAAGACCCAGCCTAGATCTGATGCCTCAGGCTGGAGAGCATCCCACGCAGGTGATATGATCTAGTCAGATGCTAGGCGTGTGGACATGTTTCTCAGGAACAGGGAGAACTCAGGGGCATGTAACTGTAGTCTCCACTCTTGGAATTTTCTATCGTAATTGAACAGGGCCTCAGCAGGTCCATCCTGTATTGAGTCCTGAGGGTGATGTGGTTGTCCTGGCCAGGAAGTAGCAAGGAAACAGGATCCAGAGGGTGCATGTCCCAGATGGTGGAGCCTAAGGGCCAGGGCGCAACAGAGGCTGGGCCAGAAATGGCTTGGAGACATTTCCTAGAAGTTCAGTGACTGGACAGCTTCCTGTACCTTAAGTTTGAGGGAGGCAGGCTGGGGGAGCAGGGTGGTGGTGATGCCTGAGAGACAGCCTTGCAGGCTGTGGTACTGAAGTCTGCACTGCTGGTCTGTGGAGCTGTGGTACTGAGCCAGGAGATGGCAGAGCTGGAAGAACCTGGGTGGGGCAATTTCTTTTAATTTTATGTGCACTGGTGTTTTACCTGCATGTATGTCTGTGTGAAGGTGTCAGGTCTCCTAGAACTGGAGTTAGAGACAGTTGTGAGCTGCCATATGGGTGCTGGGTATTGAACCCAGGACCTCTGGAAGAGCAGTCAGTGATGTTAACTTCTGAGCCATCTCTCCAGCCCCAGGGTGTGGTTTCCTGGGGCTGCTTTGACAAGTTCCCACAAACCAAGGGGCTCTAACAGTCAAGAGTGTTTCCCTCCAGCCTGGAGCACATATGTCTTCCTTCACAGTGCTGGCTGAGGTCAGAGATCCAGGTTCAGTCAGACCATGGTGTGGGCAAGCATATTCCTTCCAGAGTCTCTTGGAAAGCCTCTTGCTTTTCCTGCTTCTAACAGCTGCCTGCAGTTCTTGGACTTGGCCCTTCCTCCTGCGAAGTCAGCCATGTGGTTGCTCTGTTCCCTACGCCATCATGTCTCTCCCGTTACAACTGGGCAGAGGCTTTGGTTGCACACTGGTCTGGTGGCATACAGGGCTCACCTCCATGATCAAGCCACTGCTCATCCTAAGCATTAGTCTTATTAGTTTTGTTGGCCCTGAGGGAATATGTTTGCAGAGTCCTGGGTAATATCAGGACAGGGATGTTTGGGGGGCAGTTAACTCTTTCATAACCCAAAATGCTGATTGCAGAAGACTGCTGTTTAGGTCCCCACTGGGCTGTGTGTCCCTGTGGGTGTCAGAGACTAACATGAAGAGTTGCTTAGCAAAGCAAACAGGGTCTACCAGACAGGAAGCAGGGGAGGGGACACTGGCTTCCTGAAGTGACTTGGACATGGGCACACCAACCTTGCATTTGGGGAAACATGTTAGGCAGTGGCTGTGTACTCTAGCATCCCACAACATTTGGAATGGGCAGCCTCTAGAGAGAGGATGAGGGTGCCCAAACCCCACCCACACAGGCAGCGGCATGTCACCAAATGTCCACAAAGATGTACTTAGAAAGCAGGCTTCCCCTTCAGCCCTGGAGCACACTCACAGACTCCGTTATTCAAAGCACATCTTGAAGCCACACTCCATCACATTTTCCTCTTTGTATTGAAAACACTCTCAAGTTGAAGGTTGTTTCCAGATCCTTAATAAGCCCCTGTCTCTCTCTATTCACAGCGCGTCCCCCTGGACCTCCGTGCTTAGCGTCTTCCCTACCATCTGCTTCGGATTCCAGGTACAGTTTAGAATGTGACATTTTCAGTCTTCTGAGCCCTCTAGGGAGTGCAGCTTTTTCCCCAGGGAGAAGTCTGAGTGCATGTTCTCCTCTCGGTGCCCAGCTGTGCCCATGGGCTGTCTTCCAGAGGCCGTCACATCTGGACTAGTAGAGGGGATGTGACCTGTCACTGAACTGCTCCCCCACATCTCTCGGTATCAGCTGTGCCTGGTTGGATGGGTCTGAATCCAGAGAAGGAAGCAGGGACATGGGACACACCTCTCTGAAAGGTGATCACAGAACTGCCACCAGCCCTCGGGACAGAGCCACCCACATATACGTGGGGAATAGTAGATTCTGCCCTGGGCCTTGCAGAAGAAAGATCATGCCTCTCAAGGTTTAACTGCCTGGAGAGTATAGGGAGAGAACAGGAGCCCTCTCCTAAAAATCCATCCCTGCCAACTTTCCCACAGAGCACAGTTGACAGGGGTCTGTGACAGTACCCAGGCCTGGTGGCTTGTGTCTACCCTCCAATTCTTTTCTTCTGCTTGGATTTTCTTTCAGAACTGTGTTTGATAACCCCCTGTGACATTGCCATCTCAGCTTGAACTGACTCAGCCTTACTCCTGGGGCTCAGTGAGAGGTTCATGGGAAGCTCACATACCTGATATTTTGAAAATTGCCTGGGGCTGATTTTGCTCTGGGCTGTTGCCTGGGTGCTCATCGGCCGGCCAGCAGCCTATACAAACCCCCTTCCAGATGCTCAGAGCCCCCACCTTGACCTCAACTCGCTCCTTGGTTCTCCTAGCAACCAGACTGGGGTTTCCAGGGTTTCCAGGACTGTAGTGACTAGGGAGCTGGGAAGAACAGGATCTGAGTGTAGGGGCGGGGCTCAGGCCAAGAGTGGATGAAGGGTCTGGTGAGTCAAGAGTCTGAGGAGATGTGTGAGGATAAAGATGACAGAGCTTGGCATCTTAGGCTGTAAAGAAGGAAAGGCAGAAAGACTTACGGCCATCAGGACTTCTGACAGGATTCAAACATAACTACCTCTCCCCAGACACATTTAGAAATAGGGCACACCTGATCCCACCCTGAACAGGATCAGTGAAGGAAGAAAAAGAGCTGCAGGCTGTGTCTCTAGCCACCCTGACCCCCCTGTCTCCCTGGACCCCCCATTCCCCTCCCCTTAGCCCCTGCTTCTGTTTTAAACAGCTTTCCCGACGCTCAGTTCATATGTACTCGCCCTTCTAAAGTATGGCTGTGGTCAGAGTGTGCAATGTGGCCACTAGCCATTTGCTCTTCTTCTTGCCGGCCTCCAGTGACCATGGCTCTGCTCTGTCTGTGGATCTCCCTGCCATGAGTGGTTCATGACCCTGTGCCTCTTGTCATGGGCAGTGGGTGTCAGACACACCTCATTCCTTTTGTTTGTTTGTTTTTGAGACACAGTTTCTCTGTGTAGCCCAAGCTGTCCTGGAACTCAGTCTATAGACCAGGCTGGCTTCAAACTAAGGTCCACCTGCCTCTGCCTCCTGAGTGCTGGGATCAAAGGCATGCACCACCATGCCTAGCTTGCCTCGTTCCTTTTTAAAGCCAAATGACACTCAGTCATGTGGACAGCTGCAGTCTGTGGGCATGATTGTGCATCTGTGCATCTGAGGCTATTGTGCTCTTTGGCTCATGTGCCCCCTCCCCTGTGCATTGGCTGGGGAGTCTGATGGCACCTGCTGTCTCTACATGCTGTCTTCAGATAGGTGCAGAGGGAAGGCAAGTTCCCAGATGTGTCTTCGGCCCTGTGCATCTTCACATTGTGTGGGGGCTTGGCTACATTTCTGCTTGCAAAGCTGAGGCTCCGGGTCTACACACACACACACACACACACACACACACACACACACACCCGTGCGGGACTAAGATAAGATGCTGGTGTCCCTTCAGGGGACACAGGGGTGGAACAAAAAGTGTTAGGTGGTACTGCTGGATCCATGCTGTCCTGACGGGTACACAGGGCACAAGAGTCTTCTGGACACAGGAAGGAGGGTTTACTCTGGGCTGCACTATTGACGCCCAAGGATCTGGTACGGTCACCATTGCCTGGCCGAGCTTGCCCCCAGCCCAGGGCTCCTGGCCATCAGAGACGCCCAGGACATACAGTGAGTGTACACCACTGCCCCAGGTTCATGGGTCAGGGTTGGTGTATCTGTGCTGTCCGTGACTTGGGCCAGGAGGCTCAAGGCCTCTGTGTAGCCCCACTGTAGCTGTGTTCCTGAGACCACTGTGGTCCTCATCTCACACTAGGAACCAAACATGGGCTTTGGAGGGCTGGAGCTGCTAACCGTTGTCTGGCGGCTTTTGGGTACCAGTGGAGTCAAGAGATGCTCATGTGTTAGCCAAGCATGGTTCTGAGCCGCGGAAGGTGACTCACATAAACAGAGCCAGAGTCACATGTGGTGGGGCTGGGGCCACGTGGGAGGTAAGAGCTCTGTTGGGATGAGGGCAAGGGTGTTACTGTGGTCCGTGACAGAGATGCATCCTGATGTACCTCTCCACCCTGTGAGCACGTGCTATGTGATTCCAGGCTTTAGGCTGCACCAGATGAGGAAAGCCAAATAGTGTTGGCTGGACTACACATTTTACATAGAGGATTGCTGTCATGATACAGCATGTTACCTTAAAAATGTTTTTAGTTACTGTGTGTGTGCTCATATGAAATGACGAATGTGTGGGGGCCATGGAGGTCAATGGATGACTTGTGGGAGCTGGTTTTCTCCTTCCACCATGAGGGTTCTGGGAATCCTGAGCTGGGCATTGGACTTGGTGGCAGACCCAGAACTTGCTTCTTTTTAAAGTGTAATAATAAGTGTGGGTGACCTGACCTCCCCAGAGTGCCCTCTCCACCTTCTCCATCAGTAGCACCCACTCCGCCCAAACCACTGTTCTGTCCTCTGTTACCACAGATGCAGGGTCCCAGCAGCTTTGATGGTGTCTCAGAGGCATCTAGGACTATTTTGGATTTTTAACAAGCTTGAGCATGCAGCAGTCTATGCAGGGAATGCTGCTCGATGCCTTCTAGCACACAGGGCAGCCCTTATTATAGGAACTATCCCCCCCTCCCACCAAGTGACGGCAGCACTGATCACAAGGACCCGGGACCTGCTATAAATGTGCTTGTCTTATGATCTGAACTTCAGGCCTCTCCCTTGCTTGGCATCTTTCCTTCGACCCTATGTTGTTTTGTGAGATTGTTCTGCACTGAGGTGGGGAGTCAAGGTCAGTCCTTTTGAGAGCTGTGAGTGTCCTCAGATCTGCCTATATTGCTGCTGGACCCCGGGTACTTCCCAGCTTTGGGATGTAACACCTCCCCAGCTGTCCCTGGAGGATCTGAGCTGCAAGTTTTGTCTTGCAGTGTCACGAGGCCGCAGTCTCCATCTACTGCAGCATGCAGAACCAGAGCCTCTCCCACTGGACCCTGGTCTCTGTGTTGTCTTTGCTGGCCTGTTGCCTCGTCTACTCGCTGACAGGTAGGGCCTGAGGAGGGTTGACCCAGAGGGGAGGGAGTAGCCATGGAAAGGGGACAAGACAAGGTTCCTTTATCCCACCTGCTCTAGGCTGTCAGCACCGTTGCTCATTTAATCTATAGCGTCACATAGGAAAAGACTGCAGATAGGGAAACTGAGGCCCATAGGACTTTCTGTGGTTTTCCAAGGTTCCACAATTAGATATTTAAGGCTGAGATGTACACCATGTTCTAAATGTTCCCATGACCCCGTTCTCATATCCCCTGATGTTCTGTGATGTGGTTATATCTGGAAAGAGGCTTGCAAAACACTTGCCCAGATGTAGTGACATTGAGTGCTCACAAATTTTGTGAGGTAGGCAGAGATCATCGGATGTGGTAAAAGAATGACCCAGAGAGTAGCCATGAGAGGCCCAAGGTCACAGCATGTTCCTATTCAGACTTGGGTCTCAGTACAGCTGACTTGTAGTAGCCACTGCATAGTAGCCTTTTCTGCTTTTATCTATTGGAGCCGCTGACTTGGAAGGCTTTGGGCTGCAGTGAGTCTACTTTGCAGCCTTGAACTCCTAGGTCACCTGAGGGATTTGCCAGGGACCTTTTCCCCAGCCATTGGATCCTGTCATTTTGCAGCCCCAGGCTCTGTGACTGTATTATCTCTTCCAGATGTCCCTGTTCAGGGTCAGTAGGATCACAGGGCTTCCTAGACAGGCCTCTCTCTAAGAGACAGCTAGTGTTGAGGCCAGAGGAAAAGTCTCAGGACAGGGCAAAGGACCTGGGTGACGACAATAAGCAGTTTTGTGCTTTGAGAAGGAGCTACAGCTTTCTGCTCCTTCCAGCTATGTGATTGTCGAAGATTAAGAATAGCCAAGCTACCAGCTGCTTCCTTGGTTGCTGTAGCCCTGAACTGGAGAACATGGGAGGTAGGGGGAGGTGAGTATCTATTTCTCAAGGCTCTGTGACTTCCAATCAATGGTCATATCTGAGCCCTGGTACCAGCCATGAACAATCAGCTAGTCTACAGGAGTGCTTGGTTCACAGAACAAGAACACTCCAGAACCTTCCAACTTTACCAAAGGAAATTCTTAGGATATTGTGGGGGGAAAGTGTATGGGATTCTTCTCATTACAGATGCCCGATACCTTCTTTCCTACCTTCAGGGGTTTATGGCTTCCTGACCTTTGGGACTGAAGTTTCTGCAGACGTCTTGATGTCCTACCCAGGCAATGACACGGCTATCATTGTAGCACGTATTCTCTTTGCCGTCTCCATTGTGACTGTCTACCCCATTGTGCTGTTCCTGGGGAGGTGAGTCTGTTCAGCCTGGTGCACCACAGCTTATGTTCTCTGTGTGTGTTGGGGTATAAGTGTGTATGGTGGAGCTGAGGTCACCTCTGATGGACAGAAAGGGGTACACAGGCACAGTGGATTTGGGTGTTGAGCAGCAAGAAAGCATCAGAACTGGGTCTGGAACCCTAACTTCCCTGCCCACACCCTATAGACCCTGAGGCTGAGAGATGCCCTAGGGAACATGCACTGTGTGAGATGGGCCCTGCAGTGCACAAGACTCATGGAAGCCAGAAGATCAGCAGCCATAGGCCCTGGCTGAGCACTAGTGTCTCTGTATCTACAGGTCTGTGATGCAGGACTTTTGGAAAAGAAGCTACTGGGCCACATGGGGTCCTCCAGCACTGGCTGACCCCTCAGAGCCGTGGGTTCGGCTGCCACTGACCTTCCTGTGGGTATCAGTGACACTAGCCATGGCCTTGTTCCTGCCAGACCTCAGCGAGATCATCAGCATTATCGGTGGCATCAGCTCCTTTTTTATCTTTATCTTTCCTGGTGAGTGGCAGCCTCCAGCCTCCAGCCTCCAGCCTCCAGCCTCTAGCACTCATCCTTGGTCTCCAGCAGTAGTTCTCAACCTGTGGGTCATGACCCCTTTGGCAAACTACCTCCAAAACTATTTATATTCTGATTCATGACAGTAGCAAAATTACAGCTATGAACTAGCAATGATATAATTTTACAGTTGGGGTCAGCACAGCATGAGGAACTGTACTAAAGGGTCACAGCATTAGGAAGTTTGAGAGCATCTGATCTGCAAGGTCTGGAGGTAGGACCCTTGTGGGATGAGGGCCTAGGTTACTGAGCCAGGTATGGGCCAAGCTTTCCAGACCTTTCCTGGCTAAATGCTCAACAGCCCTAGATGAATGTGCTGTGTCATCCCATCCCACAAATGGCCAGGTCCCAGAGCACACCTGGCCTGTGACAGAAAGGCTACCTGACCCACTGCCAATGTCTTCCCCTGTAGGGGTGGTTTGTTATTTTAACATATTGTCTGTATGAAACTCACAAGCTCAAAGTGCAAAAGAGCATTCCAAGAGTCTTCTTGGTACTGCCTCAGACCTGGAGGCACATAACATACTCCGCAAAAACTAAAGCATACAACAGGGGCCCGAGCATGCAGTAGGTGCACAGCACATAGTAGTACTTCCATGTCTAGACTATGCAATTCTGCTGTGGAAAGAGCTGTATTAGGTAGATATAGAACTTGGGGACAATGGCCCATGTTGAACCATGACCAGATGTTCCAGATGCCAAACTCGGTTGTCTTTGAGACTGTGGTAACACCATTTAATGTGGCAATCCTATACACGGGTAGAAGCCAGACTAGAGAGTGGTCCTGTTCACTCTGGTTCGGGGTAGAGTTTGATGAATTTCATGGTGCCTGCTTTTCAACTCTCTGGTCTGAAGCCACCTCTTTCAAGTCTGGCTCAGGCCCCTGGGGAATCTTTTCAAAGCTCCAGCTCTTGTCTGTGCCCAAGGGAACTACCTCAGGGGGAGGCCAGCGTGGGAGCAGTTTCTCAGGAGCTCCAGGCAGAACTGACAGGCTTTGAAACTGAACAGAACCGATGCAATGCTGGAGCAACCCAGGACTCATGCATGCCAGGCCAGAGCTCCAGAGCTAAAGCACATCCCCAGCCAACAAAGGCATGGAAGGCAGACATTGCCAGGAATCTGCCTATGTGACACACCAGCCCCTTTCTCTTCCCCCCGTTTATTGCATATGCATGTGGGTGGATGCATATGTGTGTGCATGCAAGTGGAGGCCCAAGATAGACATTGGCTATCTTGCCATCTCAGCCGGCCCATAGTCGTGTGCTGGGACTATAGACAGGCTACCACACCACCAGCCTTTGAATTCCAGGGAGCTGAGCTCCAGGCCTCATGCTGGCATGGCCAGCACTTTACCCACCCAACCTGCTCCCCAGCCCCATACTAGCTCTTTTTTTTAAAAAGATGGTTTCTGGGTAATCGAACATAGGTTCCTTCATGTTTACAAGGCAAGCATTTTACCAATGAGCTTCCTCCCCAGCCCTAAAAATATCAAAAAGTGGAGAAAGGGGAGGAGGAGGAGGAAGAGGGGGAGGAGGAAGAAGCTAAGCATAGCATAATAGCTCCATGGGTACATCCCAGGACTGGGTTCCAGCCAAGTTCCTGCCCATGGAAGGCAGAGGCCTGAGAGGTCACACTATTCAGCCAAATCATTTTAGGGGTGCTTAGCTAGAGCTCTAACTGGCCTTGCTAACTCCAAACTGCCCCCTCCAGCCACTGTGCAATACCACCTTTGCAGATGTACCACTTTTCCACTGGCCCCCTGAGGACTGTGGGGCATTGGTGGCCCTCTGCACCTCCAGTTCAGTAAGGGAGAAACAAGTTGACTTTGTGTCTCCTTTGCAGGTTTGTGCCTCATCTGTGCTGTGGACACGGAGCCCATAGGACCAAGAGTCAAGTGAGTGTCCCCGAGATAAGGAAGACACCTAGGGTGTACTGAGGGGGTGTGACCTGGAATGATGTGTTCTCCTGGCCCTGGGAAACCAGAGGTGGTGGTGTGACCTCACCATCCTAAGAGCATGCGTGCCTGGGATCAGCACAGATCCCCAGCCAGCCTTACCAGTGTATACATATTATATTCCAGGCTCTGTGTTTGGAATTTCCTGTTTGTTTGGAGTTTAACTCCCTCACCTCCAGTGGCTCAGGCTACACCTCCCTTGAAGCTTGGCTCAGAAGCAGGGCACAGGCTGGTCCTGAGTGAAAGGTCAGGTGGCTGGCTGGACTCAAGTCCATCTACTGTGTTTTCATGGTAGCAGATCTTGCCAAGGTTTTGGGATCCTTTAGTCTTAGACCCCCTCAGGAAGCTAATGAGGACTGAGCCAGCCCTAGCTCAGACCCTGGAATCTGAATTTCCTTGCTTATACACCCCCTCAAAGTGTATTGCTGCCACTCAGTTGAGGGAACAAACAGAAGTGGATGGAAGGCTTCAGGGTTAGCGTGCTGTAGGAAGTGACCACAGCCTGGAACATAGCATTTAGTGACACAAATGCATCCTGTGGGCTCTGGAAGCAGTCCTGAGACCGGCTGATCACACAGCAGGTCTGTTTTGTGGGTCTCAAACCCTACCACCTTTCCCTTGGAGGACACTTGTCCATGGACTCAGGTCCAGCACTTTGTATGTAATCACACTTGTAGACTCTGTCCTGGATAAGGCCCTAGTCCCATGCTGGCATGCAATGTGTGGTACCACTCAGCCCATTTCAGATGCCAATGGCTTGCATAGCCATGGATGTGGGTGCCTGCTGCAGGTCTGTGCCCAGTCCCCATCCTTCAGCCCTGGTGAGCCCAAAGTCTGTTTTTTCCAGGAAAGCTGATATGGCTTAGACCCCTTCTGTCCTGACAGGAGTTGCTCTGGACGTCTGTAAGCTAGCTGACTGGTCCCCACTGGCTGGACCCTGGAGCATCTGTGGGATTTTGTCACAGACAAGTTCAGCATAGCTCATTCATAGGCTTTCAAGATGGTTTTCTAAAAATGCCCTCTGTCCTTCCCACCTGGTAGCAGATGGTGATTCAGTGTCTTGGGTGTGTGTTGTTCAGCCAGAGATGTCCTCTCTGGTGACAGTTCCTTCTGGCCTCTTTTAATGCTGCAGTGATCTCTCTGGAAGCGCTGCCATTGCTGGTTTATTGACTACCAGTTAAGAAAATGGCCTACAGGCTTGCTTACAGTCAGACATTAGGGGCACATTTCCTCAACTGAGATGCCATCCTCGCTCGATTTTAGCTTATGTCAAGTTGACATAAAACTAGCCAGCACTGGGGGGGTTTTAATTCGATGACACAGGCCTGTCTGCACACTCTGGTACCGCATCCTGCCAACCACACAACCAAGTATGTTACATTGCAGGTACTGTCTGGAGGCCTGGGGCACCATCTCTGTGCTGGTGGGAACTTTCATCTTTGGACACAGCACAGCTGACGCTGTGGTGGAGCTACTCTGAGAAGCCTCTGGACTCTGGCCTGAGGACCCCTGTGGGTTCTTATCATCACAAAGGTGCTAGAGAAATGAACAGTTCTGCCTGCTGGCTGCCTACTGAGCTCTGCTCTTCCTATAGCTCCTGGGGCCCTGGTGAGAAGGACTGCTGTGATTGGTAACTGTGTGTGAGTTACCAGTTACCACCAGCTGGTGACTCAGGACAGTAGGTATTCATGCTATTGAAAGCTGGAGTGTTAGCTAGAGTGTGGTAGACTCTGGAATGTTCCTCCTGCTGGCCTCCTCTGGTGGCTGCAAGAGATCCTTAGTGTTCCTGGCTTGTAGATATGTCATCCAAGTCTCTGTACTCATAGTTACATGACCAATACCTGCCCCGTGTGACTCTCTATGTTCAAACAGGATGCCAGATACCCAGTCTGGGCCCATCTCAAATTAGCAAGTGCTTGTCTGCATGGCCGTCTCCTCTTAGTCATTAAAGATGTGTAACTTAGTTACTGCTCTATTTCTGTGAAGAGACACAAGATCCTGGTAAGTTACGGAAGAGTTCATTGAGGGCTTACATTCTCAGAAGGTGAATCCATGACCATTGCAGGGCCCATGGCAGCAGTCAGGCATGCATGGTGCTGGAGCAGTAGCTGGGAGCTTACATCCTGATCCACGAACAGAGCAGAGAGACTAGGAATGGTGTG
This sequence comes from Sigmodon hispidus, assembly GCA_004025045.1. NCBI lineage: Eukaryota > Metazoa > Chordata > Mammalia > Rodentia > Cricetidae > Sigmodon > Sigmodon hispidus. Next base: position 36,539 of record PVIH01006488.1, on the reverse strand, counting down.
GGCTTTTGAAACCTCAAAGCCTACCCCCAGAGACATACTCCTCCAACAAGGCCACCCCTCCTAATCCTTCCAATACAGTTCCCACCAACTCGAGACAAAGCATTCAAACATATGAGTGTGTGGGCTCCACTTCATTCAAACCACCACATTCCACTCCTAACACCACAGACTTGCAGCCACATCATAATGCAAACTGCATTCAGTCCCGTCTCAAAAGTACCCATTATTGGGGTTTGAGTTAAAATAATATGAGGATATAATGGAACTGGAACACAGTCATGGGAAGATCCGATGTTGATATTTCTCAAGAAGTAAATTTGGAACGTCAACAAATGTGACAGGGAGCATAGGAATACCTGTGACCTTCCTCCATTTATAGAGAATAGTAAATGATGTTCTGAACATGCTGAGCTGTAAGGCAGGTTTCTCTGAAACTATAAACTCACACTGTTATCAAAGGAACTGTAATAATGCAAGTGAGCCTTATCATGCAAGTTGCACTCATGTGCTTGGCTTCCTTGAGTCCATGGTCTCCCTGATTCAGTTCTTCCAGACAGCCTCTCGCACCACATTTTTTCAGTCTCAACAGTTTAAAAGTCCAAGCTCCTTCTGAGACTCAAGACAATCTCCTATACAACCTCCTGGATACTTCCAACATACTCTGGCCCAGAATATACATCATCATTCCAAAAGGGAGGGATGGAGACACAGTGAGGAAATATGGACCAAAGCATGATTGACGCCCATCAGGGCAAACTCCAAATGCTGTAACTTTGTGTCTGATGTAAAAGGGCTTAGATGGCTGTGCCCTTCCAGCTTTGCCAACTGCAACATATTTCTCTCTCGGGCTGATTCTCCTCACTCTCCCCGGCAGACATCCATGGCTCTGACACCACCACCATCTTGTGGTCTTCAACACAGTTCAGGCTTCACCTTCACAACTTTGTCCAGTGGCTTCTCAGGGCTTCCATACAGAAATTCCCCTGCTGAATACCTGGCCTTAGCATCTCAAGAAGATTCCACAACCTGTTTACTTACTCCTGTATCCTCCATGACTATGAAGCCAGAACCACACAGCAGAGGCTGCCAAGTTCTGCTGCCTGCTTGGGATGGAACCTGGCCCCCTCTATGAATTTCATTTGCACAATCTTTGATTTGTTGATGCTTTTTAGGAGCAGAAAACCCTTCAGGCCTTTTCCTTTCACAAACTGCAGGATTATCTGAGTTGGGCCTCACCCTGAGGGTACCAGTCTTTATCCCACCCCCCCTTTTTTCTTTCCTCACAAATCATGGCTCCAACATCGAATTTCCTGGTCCTCTTTTCCCCCCTCAAACTGTAATATTTTATATTTTTTTGATCTTTTTTGTTCTTTTTAATTGTAGACTTACATAAGAGAGATCACTAACAACCATGGAGTAGACTCAATATTTGGCTTTCTTGAAATCTTTTCTGCCAATAAAATTAGTCCAAAACTCTTCCATTTAGCCTCCAGCATTTTCTTGGAAAAAGGACAAAAATCAGCCACATTCTTCGGCAGAATATAACAAGAAAGGTTTCTAACTCAGTTGCTGATATTGCTCCCCTCTGAGACCTCTTGAGTTGGGTCTCCATAGTTCATATTGGTCTGAACATTACTGTCTGCCAAGCTTCTATGTAAGCCCCACCTGTCCAAGGATCAGGTAACTTCAGGGAATGCTGGGAGTGGTAGTTCCTGGAAAATAACAAAGCTACTTGGGAAATATGGCAGCTATATGGTTTTGTTCTTTAAAAGCCTTTTACAACACATGTCTCATGGCCACTTACTGGAATTCCAGAGAGTGGACCTGACCAGAATCAATCCTGGTCAGTATTTAATTAAAGCTTACTTAAAATTGACTCAAGATTGTGGAACTGTTTTTCTTTTCTTTTCTTTTTTCTTTAAACTCTTGCAAGTCTTAGGATTAACATTTGGAGGCCCCAGTGAGATAAGAAAGATCATTCCACCCCAAATGTTTATGCTCTTCACTCTGGGGCTGGTGGGCCACCTCAGTGGTGCACACTTCCAAATATTCATCCAAAACTCTGTTCCCACCCCCTTCAGTGAATGGTCAGGATCAAAAAAGGAGATAGAAAACATTTTTGGTCAGTCATAGAAGCCTTTTAAGATTCCTGACACTTTTCTACCTGGCTTCTGGTTCTAGGGTACCCTGATCTAGGAATGGGGAGGACCTTATGAGGTCTATGCATCCCCATTCTGGGCAAAGGGAAACATCCCTCAGCTCAGTAGTCAGTGGTTATTTCTGGGGAGGTTCAACCAGTCACTAGTTTCTTCTTCTTCTTCTTCTTCTTCTTCTTCTTCTTCTTCTTCTTCTTCTTCTTCTTCTTCTTCTTCTTCTGACCTGCCATGAAAACATCCTAGTGACCCCAGGGCTAATATGTTCAAGTGTTTCAGAGAGGCCTGACACCTGGGTGTTCACCTGCAGTGTTCTAACACCTGGATTACACAACAAAATCAGGGTGCCTCAGGAGACTGGGGGCCAAAGCTAGAGTTTGGAAAGACCCAGTTCAGGGATGTCAGACAGACCAGGGGTTGTACAAAGAACACCTGAAACAGCCTCCTATCTGTTAAATCTCTACTGGTCAAACTGGTGAACCTCTGAAGTAGAGGACTCCAATTGTTAAATGTCATTGTCTTGTGTTTTCTTTTGTCATTTGTTGCTATATTTTCCTTTGTCATGTTGACTCTGTGTCTTATCTTATGTATTTACCTGTCATTTTATGTTCTGACTTGGGGTAGCGGGCAACTATAGAGTCCCTGTACAGAAGCCAGTACTCAGCCCCAATACAGCATTGCTGTGCCAGCAGGGAATTAAATTCAGCAGCAACAGCTACCTATCCCCTCCCCCCCACACACCATTACAACACTAAAGGAGATTTTCAAAGAAGTTTGTCTGTCTGTTTTAAGTGTATGAATGTGGTCACTGCATGTTTGTTTCTGACTGATCTCCCTTGACTGTGTGATCTTGCTGTGTTCTGTGTTTCTTCATTACTATTGCAGCCGGTGATGGCCTGGAATTCAGAATTTATCTCTGAGCCTTATGGTCAATGGATCAAATATAATAGGGATTCAAATGTCATTTGAGTATAGATCATATTAACTTTATTGGAAAAACTGGCTCTACAATTAGATTCTAGCTCTCCGTTTCCCAGCCCATACATTCTTTAGAAGACCATGTCCAGGATTGAAAACTAAGACAGGAAGAAAAGAGTAAAGGGAAACAGCTAAAGGGATTGTTGGCTTCTAATGTTTACTGGGTATAGTTAAAAATCTATAATATTGTAACAAAAAAGTTGACTTAAAACTTGTATCATAGAGTTGGTAGTTAAAAGTTTGTGCATAGGTAACATTAAAGGAACAGTGTAGCATGATTCCATTTGGGGAGATACGCAACACATGGTCTGCCGCCATCCTTAGGCACCCACATGGCTGGCAGCCAGCTTTGCTGGGGTTGCAGAGGAAAGATGACCTATGGCTTCACTGCCATTTGATTAAGGGCAATCACGTGATGTGGCCAACCAGGGAGACGATAGTTTTGAATTGAATAGATGCTTTTGAATTTGGGTTTTTGTATGATAATTTCTGTCCTGTCTTGAAAACATGGTTTATGAAAGGTAAGACTTGAAAACAAGGCTTGTTTAATGAGGTATTAAAGCTGCACCTCCCGGCCTTCAGATACAAGCACATATCTTGCTGGCAGCCAAACTTCGTACTATGAGAATCACCTGATTAGTACTGACTTTAGAGCTATTGAATTGTTTGCACTGTTGAAGTTTGGTTTCACCTTGTGCAGATTGTGATTGTACCTGTGTCTTCACTTTTGAAATAAAAAAGGTACTTTATTTTGATATTGCAGGAGCACACAGTTGAGAGATTTTAAACTTCTTTAAAGGGAATTTGGGGGGACTGGAGAGATGATTCAGTGGTTAAGAGCACTGACTGCTCTTCCAGAAAACCTGGGTTCAATTCCCAGCACCCACATGTCAGCTCACAACTATCTGTAATTCCAGTTCCAGGGCATCCAGCACCCTCACATGCAGACAAAAACACCAATGCACATAAAAATAAATAAAATTCTAAAAAAGAAAATTTTGGAGTTTTACAGAAAATTTAAATAAAAAGTGGATATATTTTTAAGAAACCGCTTTAAAAAATATTGAAGCATATAAGGCTATGCAACATGTATAAGAAATTTTATTATCATGTCTTTATTAATATATGATTTTGATAAATAGATAAATAAAAGGCTAAAATTAGGGTCACAGTATGAGAATCAAACATTAAACTAAGGTATTTATATATCATGATGCAGCAAGACAGTGTCCTAAGCAGTCTGACAAAAGGTTTCTTCTTCCCTAAGGTCTATTCAGGCTAACAGAGACTGATTTAAGAATGTATGTCTAACCTCCTTGTTTTTGCTACTTTGTTAAACGTAGCTATTTTAGTAAACTAAGTAATTCAAGAAATTGTTATATTCTATAATGGTATCCTATGTAAGAACTAAGAAAATAAAGTTGCCAATCTCCTTATAGACTGTATTCACGAAAAGATCTTCAATTCAGAAATTATTTTTATTGTAAAATGTTAAAGATGATTAAGCTTTACGATGTTCAGAACTATACTTGTTGTCATGCTAAGTGATAATGTAATCAATTACAGGAAAAAGCTTTATTTGGCCTCCTGTATATGTTTTCAACTTATAACCTAAAGTAAGTAACAAAAAAAGGTTGTTTTGATCAGATATACTTAATAGATAATGGTCTTCAAATTTGTCAGAGATTTGCTGAATATGGCATTTGAGATGTTTAATAGAAGAGCTTACTATGACAGACAGAGATCCTAGCAATGACCCCCTCCCAAGGTTTCCAAGAAGATAATGGGGCATGACAACAGTTCCACCTAGATTGTGGGGATGCTAACCCCTGGGATAGACTACCCTCATGCCTTGCCTGCTGCCAGGACCCAACCCAAACTGTGGATGAGCAGGACACTGGAGAACTGATTGTCCCACTTTGCTTAGAAGTAAAGTCAGTTCCTCAGTTTCTCCTCCACAGGAAAAAACTCTTATCTTCTGGGCCTGGCAGCTGAATACTGATGGTGGTGTCTTGTCCTGGTACCTCCGCCCTTAACACCATGGAAACCGCAGGAGCCTGGAATGGCTGTCTAGGTAATAGACTCTGGACTGGTCTCTGTCATTTTAATTGTTATATAGGCCATTTGGATTATATTCCCCCTATAAGTTATCCTTCTCAGATCTCTGATGGTATTGATGGCTAGGCTAATTACAGCTTTATCAGGTTGGCAGCAGCAGGCAGCCAGCTCCTTCCCCCAAGGCTGCAGTCATCTTGTTAGTTCATCTAGAGCTATTAGGTCTCTTGTTGAGGAAGGGCAAATAGGTTGCCTTCCTAATGGGCTTCATATTAAAGGACAAACAGGTTTCGGGTGTAACTTTTCACTAAAGGAACATACCTTGTAATGACTGTTCTCAATGATAACCATTCATGTCTCTGATAAATGATTAGATGGAAATAAAATGTTTTAAGATATATGAAGGTCTGAATAAATGAAAGCTTAAATAAGTTCTAATGATATAAAAAGGGATTTAAAATATGTAAAAATTAGAGATGCTTCTAATTTCTTTTTTCATTCTATGCTATTATTATAACTCAGTTTTCAAATGTTCAGAGTTTTAACATTAATCAATGGGTTCTGATAAGCTGATAGAGAACTGACTACTTACTATTCAGTCACAAGCTGTATTTTTAAATTTTCTTTGATTTTCTTCTAAATATAGACCTAGAGACACTTCTCATTGGACTAAAACATATCTGGCTCTCTGGACAGAGGAAACAATGTCTATGCTTTTAAACTCAAAGTTATAGTTTTGCTAGGACTCAAAGGTATGAGTCTTCCATTTGTTTTATGATATGGATTTCAATATAGATTAGTACTACTAAAACTGAAAATTTTACTTTTTTGTAAACTAAAATTTCATGTAAGCTTCAGGGAATCAAAGAAGTTATAAAACTTGGATCTACCTCTCACAGGTCAAAAGGACTCCAGATAAGTACAGCCTAAGTTTCCCCATCTACCTATTCCCAAGGATGAGGTCTCTCTCTCTCTCCTGGTTTTGGGACTCCTCTCTTTCCCCAATTATTAGAACTATGGGCTTAAAAGTTTCAAATATTAGGTTTACCTTCAAGAGTTTAAATTTTAACTCTGTTTCTAGTCTATAATCATCTCAGCAGACTTCCACTTGACTGACAGACTACCCAGGGATTACCAGTGGACTGCAAACTGCGGACTCTGGACTTAATGAAAGCTGATATGAACCAGTCCAGCCGATGTGACTGCTCCCTGCTTTTCAGCCTAGTCAGCTAGCCAGATGCTTCTGATGAATTCCTGGTTTTAACAGGAAGCAGTTACAGATGAAAGTATGTCACCTTTGGTCCTCAAGAAAGAGGGGTGGGGTTAGGGTTAGGTTAGGGTTAGGTGGAGTTTTGGGTCAGAAGGAAACTTTCTGGCATAGGGGACAAAATGGCTACTTATAATGCCAGTTGGCATATCAGAAAAGTGGGCTCAGATTTTGCAACAGGTAGATTCATTAACTGGAATACTTCTACAATATGATAGGACACTTGGCCTGCTTTATGCAGAACAAGGAGGTATTATATGGCTTTAAGAGAAAATGATTATTTCTATACATATCATTTAGGATTGTAACTTGGCTGTACTCAAAGATATATTACAAAAAGGGAACCTGAGATGAAATAAATGACTGGTGTCCCATCCATTTCTAGGCTCCTCTTAGATAGTAACTCTGATGTCAGCAATCACAAGACCCTTCTGCTTCTGCTAATTGCTGTTGGCTCTTGCATCAACAGTGCCTCAACTGGATGGTAATTCCTATCTAGGTACTATTAAGATGATGGCTATTAAATCCCAATATTAACAGCCCCCTTTACAGAGTCAAGGATTTAACTCAGGATATGACTCAAGGTGGGAAATGTAAGAGTCAGCCTGTAAACCCCACCTGCCTGAGGATCAGATAACTTTCTGGAATGCTGGGTGTTGTAGTTCCTGCAAAATAACAAAGCCACATGGGCAATATGGTTTTGTCCTTAAAAGCCCCTACAACAGATGACTAATGGCCACTTGCCAAGACTCCTAAGAGTGTACCTGACCACTGCCCATCCTGGTCACTAATTAAAGCTTGCTTCATAATTGTGGGATCTCAGGATTAATATCTTCTAGGATGCCCAATTAAGCCCCAATTACATTGTTCAACTGCTTTCCTAGAACCAAGTCCCAAAGTCTTCCACATTCCTCTAAGAAACAACGTGTTTGGTCCTGTCACAGAAACACCCAACTCCCCACAGTAACTTCCGTCTTTATTACTTTCTGCTGTTGTGAAGAGACACCATGACCAAGGCAATGTGTAGAAGAAACTTTATTCCATGCTCACAGTTTCAGAGGGTGTTTTAGTTAGGGTTTCTATTGTGATGGAAGACCATGACCAAAAGGCAAGTTGGGGAGGAAAGGGTTTATGTGGCTCACACTTCACTGAAGGAAGTCAGGACAGGAACTCAAACAGGGCAGGATCCCAGAGGCAGAAGCTGATGCAGAGGCCATGGAGGGGAGCTGCTTACTGGCTTGCTTCCCATGGCTTGCTCAGCTCACCTTCTTCATAGAACCCAGGACCAACCGCCCAGGGATGGCACCACCCACATAGGCTGCACCCTCCTCATTGATCCCTGATTAAGAAACTGCCTTACAGCTGGATTTCATAAAGGCATTTCCTCAAATGAGGCTCCTTTCTCTGATAACTCTAGATGCTATCAAGTTGCCAAACAAAACCACCCAGTACAGAGGGTGTGTCCATGATCACTGTTGGTGGAGAGCGTGGCAGCAGGCAGACAGGCAGGCATGGTGCAGGAGCAGTGGCTGAGCCAAGGCAAAATGGAAATAATGTGGATACAAGGCTGCCCAAGAGAAGGGCACGGGAGGATGTGAGGATGAGGGCTCCTGAAGGGTGACTGGATATTGATCCTGGGACAAAGGTGTCCATCTCGATCCTGTAGCAGGATCAGACGAAGGTCATAAATGAGCATGAGAGCACATAGCATTATGCAATTAGAGAAACGCAAACTGGGTGCTACACCCTGATGTCAATCAAACCAGTAAAAGGGGCAGAGGATTGGGGGATGTCCTGCTTCAATTCTAAGTGACCTTCTCAGATTAGGACAGCAATAGGCTATAGGAGGGGTGTAATGAGCACCCTTGGGCCCAGGCTCTGGCCTATGAGACTGCTCACCTGCCGCTTGGCTTGTTGGTGGCCCTGGTGAAGTCTGCACCCTCTCTGAACCTCGATCGTCCTTGGGTCACGGTAGAGAAAGGCTCCGGGCAGTGGCATTCCCAGCTCCCCATCCTTTCCACCTCTCTATCCCTCATTCACAGTTTCTGATGTCCTCCAATGAGACAAAGCAGAGGGACCCACTGAGCTTCACTTACAGGGTCTTCAGCACAGAACAGAGGCCACTAGATTCCTGTCCAAGATGACCATTGTGGTTGAGTGGAGAACCCTGTCCCCATGTCACCACTGTTATTAGATTCACAAGATGTGATGCCTCTGCCTGAGAATCACAAATTATGGAGCCTCTGAGTGCCTGTAGGCCAGGGCAGCCTTGGCTGCTGCCTGCACCTCAGGAGTGGCCAAGCCCCAGGCTCACAGGATCCAAACAGGATTGTCCTGCACACCTCCTCCTGCCCAGGGTCTGGGTGTGCATCAGCCAAGCAGTGAGGCAGCTAGCAAGTGAGCTGGTGGCGGTAAGCTCGCGGAGCTGAAAGTGACAGAGCCTGTCACCCCAAGGCCTCCACTCTGGGGCATCTAGCATGTGTTCTGTGCTGGAGCACCATTTCCTCCTGGGGTTCCTCTACCCTGTGAGCATTCTCTTTATCAACCACAACCTGTCAGCCTGCTTGTGGCTTGTACAATATGTGGGCACCTATGTCTGGTGCCTTCACTTTTGCAGTGTTTTTGAGGTTCATCCGTGTTGTAGCAGGTGTTGGTACCCTTCATTATGACTGAGTGTGGCCCTCCTGCTGTATCAATGGGACTCTGGTTCCGGGTCCCATGGATCTGTCCATAGACAGAAAGTCTCACACATAAAAAGGCACTGTACAGAACTGACCTGCACACATCCACTAGTTAACTTACCATCTTTTTAGATTATCGCCACAGAGAACTACGTGAATGATTATGAGTATGATTATGATTAGAGAGTATGTCCGTTATACATGTGGCAAGCACTATGGTCTGACTACACAGGCCATGACAGCAGCAATGAGGATTTTTATTTAGCCTGTGGTTAGCTGAATCCTGAATGTGAAACTATGGATACAGGAGACCAGATCCAGCTCTGATGGGGACGGTGTGTGCTGGTTTGTTTTGTCAATGTGATGCAGGTTAGAGTCACTTGAGGAAATGAAGTGTCAGCTGAGGTATGGCCTAGATAAGACTGGCCAGTGTAACTGTCTTGATTACCAACTGATGAAAGAGCCCAGTGACTGTGGGCAGCACCATTCCCTAGGCAGGTGGTCCTGGGCTTTATAAGAAGACTAGTTGAGTCAGTAAGCAGCCATCTTCTGTGCTTTCTGTCTGAATTCCTACCTTGATGTCTTGTAGTGATGGACTGTGACTTGGAAGTATAAGCCAAAAACAAACAACAACAAACTTTCTTCTCCCAGTTGCTTTTGGTCAGAGTGTTTTTATCATTGTTATGGAAAAGAAAAACATGGACACCATGAACCCTGGGACCCAGGGCTGCTGCACTGGTCTACAGTAGGATTGCTACACGGAGTTTTAACTGGTCTCTGGACTGAAGGATCCTAGCGTTCTCCCCATGAATGCTGGGTCAGGCATTTGTCTCAGTAGCGTGTGTCCGTGTACATGCTGTGTTTGTGGTGCATGGGGTAAGGTAAGTGCATGTGGAGCCACAAAAGGACCTCCAGGGTCCTCTTCGCTCTGTCAGATAGGCTGCCTGACTGGCCAGTGAGCTCTTAGCATCTGCCAGTTTCTGTACCACCCCTTCCTTCCACAATGCTGGGGTTACATGCAATTATGGCCATGCTTTTTACATGGGTGCTGGGGATTTGAACTCAGGTCCTCATGCTTGCATAGCAAATGAGCATCCTCCCAGCCCATCTCAGTGTCTTCTGTGTATGTCTAGGAGTAGAATCACATGCTTATTGTCATGAACTGTTTGAGGTAGCAGGCACAGATATTAGCAGGACACTGGAGCTGCTCTCTGCAGATGCTACTGCTGTATGGTGTAGTACCAGGCACAGGATTGTGAGTAGTAGGCTCTGTACTTGGTTCTTCTTACTGTACTGCCATGCTGTGTGACCTGGGTGACCCACCTTCCCTCTCTGTCTGTCACCTTCTGGACATACCAGCATGTATGTATGAGTGAGCATCCTGGGTGGTGGTACCTGGCAGGTGCTTGATTCTGTCCCTGGCTAGAATGTAAATGAAGTGGAAGCTAGAGAACCAGCCAGAAGGCCATCCCTCCAGAGCCTTTCCCAGCCCTTACAGCAGTGATGATCTTGAAGCCTCCCACTTGGCTGTGTTGTACTTTGAATAACTCGGACAAAGTGTGGTAAACAGAAGAGGTGTGACGTGCTCTGCTAAGTGGGGCTCCTCAGCTACACCCCAAAGCACCAGCCTGCTGACTGAATCGCGTAGGAAGGAGCAGCCTTGAGCCAGTAGAGCGATATTTATTCTGGCTCATGGTGCCAGCTGGAGCCTTCCCTATGACCTATCACAGGGTGGCTTTCTTGCCCACGTTCTAGGTGAGACCCCTGATTCTCCGAGGCTGGAGTGGGATATTTCAATTAGAGCCAGAAGCTGGGATCTGGATCTGCTTCGCTCTCCCTAGGAGTCTGTGTGTGGCTGGCTGACTGTGAGGAGGGGCTGTACCCGGGGGAGAATGGGACCTGCCAGGGAACAGGGGACACAGGGCTCCAGGTGTACAAGGGGAATAAAAGCGAGGGGGGGGGCTTCTGTGGGTGGTGGCACTGTGCAAGCTTTCCTGGCAGTGGTGGCAGAGTGGAAGGGGCACAGCTGTAGTCCCGCCCCCCTCACCAGCAGAGGTGGAGCATGGCCTCCTTCCCTCCCATTCCTTCCTGGTCAGAGGGACACCTGCTGCTTTCCTTAATGGTCAAGGCTTCTGTGACAATCTTTTCCTAGTGTCCAGAGAAGAAGCAGAGTGGATTTTCTAGACCTGACCCTTCCAAACATCATTGTTCATTGTAAGGGCAGAATCTCTGCTAGAGTCCCTGACTGACAGGGAGCAGTGAACATATGTGGTGGCTTCTGCCCCAGACTCCTGGGAGGCCAGCTCTATGTATGTCCCAGTGTGCAAGTGAAACTTCTGTTTACCAGGAGCCTTGGATTTAGGCTGAGGATCCATCTATGAAGGGTGACACTGAAGGTCAGCCAGCTTCCATAGCCTCCTTTTGGTCACACCTGATACAAGTTGTCACACGTAGTTGTGTGCCCCATGGCCTGGATGTGCCCCAGGCTCCGTGCCCAGCCCTCCTTTGCTGACTCCTGTTAGTACCCTGTGCTGTCAAACTGTGAATGACCTAGCCAACCCCATTGTACTTCCTGTGAGCTGCTACCCTTGTGGGTAGCCCAGGAGCCACCAAACTCACTTGTTAACATACCTACCCTGTAGCAACGCTCCACTGACAGCTAGGAACCCGGAGGCTCAGGAAGAGTTGGCTAAGAACCACCTTGGCTCTGCGCTGCTCACAATGGCCTCCTGAGCTGTCTCTCTCCCCCATCTTCTGTCAGCTGGGAAAGGGCCAGAGACAAGACACACACTGTTCCTAACCAGACTTTATTCGGTGGCTGTGGGCCTAGCATGGTGCTGGGGACCTGGGCTCTACCCAAGCCTACATTGGGTACTACAGGGTCACAGCTCCTACTAGGTAGAGGGCCTTCAAGGAGAAGAGAAGTAGAGAAAGAGGCCTGTCTATCCAGGGTGGGGCCAGCGGGGCCTCAGCCCTTAGGAGTCAGGGAGGCCAGAGGCAGGCTGGCGTGGGAAGCTGTTGGTTAAAGGCTGGCCTAGGAAGCCATCCCTGCTAACCTTGGCCTCACCAGTACCCCAGCAATACACTCTGCCAGGGCAAGTCAGGTGTGGGATGTCAGGAGAGGGGCCTCCTCCGTGTTATAGCATGGGAAAGTACACATCCTTTTATTATATTGAAAAGACAGCTGTGTGCCAAAGTCTCTAGAAAAGGGGTATTGTCCTTTACAAGAAGTGGGGCGGGGGACTAGGTTCCTTAACGTGGCCTCAGGAGGAGTCAGTCTCGGCCCGAAGTGCACCAGGCAGCTGGAAACAGGAGAGAGAAGCAGTGGTCAGTGGCTGGGCTTATGAGGATCAAGGTCCCTTTAATGGAGGCTGGGATGGCTGTGAGCAGGAGTGGGTATGAGAGGCCTTGGGTGGAGTTCCAGGCCAAGCTTTGTGACCCTGTGATGCTCACTCACACCCTGGGTGGAGGGTGGGCAATCTCAGGTTCTCTCTGGGCAGACAAACTTCCTAAACTTCTGTGTCAGTGCCATCATGTGCCCACTAGTGCCCTGGCCGCACCCTGTCTCTGTCTATACATTAAGCCTTGGGTTGGGAGCATGCATATGGACCAGGATTCCTGGTGGTGAGTGAGTAAGAAGTCCCTGGAGGTCTGGGACCCTTCACGGTGGCTGGTGCTGCTGAGAGATCTTGGGCACCCCACTCCAGGAGTCATTTTACCCTGGCCCTCTACCTGGCACGGAGATCTGGGAGAGTGCCTCAGGCTGGCTCAGAGTGTCAACCTTGACATGTCGGAAGGCCTTGCACACAGGACTCTGCAGATGCCTGCAAACCACGAGCACAGATGAATTAATCCAGGGGTATGTTTCGATGGAAGGGTGAGGGGAACTTTAGGTGTGGGCCCAGGTCTAGTCCTGCTCTGTCTGGGGGAAGGGCTGTGACCTTGTTGGCATCCAGCCAGGAAGGCCTTTGTCTCTAGATTGCCCATAGCAACAAGATCAGACCTCTAGCCCCAAAGGGAAGCAAGCCAGCCCTGTGTGCCCACCTCTCCCTTAGTATTCACTGTGGGAAGGACAGGGGCAAAAGTGACCCACTCTGTCTTTCCTGTGTTGGGAAACTAGAAACCTCCTCAGTATTGTGTCTCCATCTGGGGAGGTCAGTGGAGTGCCTGGGCTGTACGCTGAACTAGTGCAGTACCCCTGAGGCCAGCCACAAGGCTCTCAACAACTCTAGTGACAGCAAGGATCCAGACCCAACACCTGATGATACAGGGAGGCGCTGAGTGGCAGGTGGCTGTGGGAAACTGAGTCCTTAGAACAGAGATTTACATGCACTGTGCCATATGGAGAGCTTAGGTTAGGGGTCTCACTAAGAACCCTGTTGCCGCTGAGTAAAAGACACAAGCTAGATAGAAAGGAAGCTTGCCTAAATAAAGAAGCCTCTGCAACCAGAAGCCAAGCTCTTCCCCATCCTCCTCACCCTCTCCGCTGAAGGTCCTTAGGATCAAGAAACAGGAACTCAGAGCCAGTCAGCTCCATCTTACCGTAGCCCTCACCCCACTCCCCAGCATGGAGTATGGACAGGGGTGCACCAACCTTTTCCACTCTTCCTCCGTCTCCCAGAATTCATAGATGACAAAAGTGAGGCCGTCTGCCATCCTCACCGCGGCGATGCTGAAGGAAAGTGGCACACAGATTTGTGGCTGGCAGCGGCTACTCTTGCCCACAGATGCACGCCTCAGTCTCAATCTCTGTGTTCCCCAGTGGTCCTCCACAGGGCAATGGGAGGCAGAGACACCAGGCCTTCCTGGGAGGGAGCGCAGCTTTGCCCACGGGCTGGCACTATTTCCCTGCCCACAGTGACTCCAAGCCTCCAGGGGCAGCCACAAGGCCACCTGGCTCAGCACCATGGCCCACAGTGAGAAGGATTTTAGATGTTTAAATCATCTGGTTTTGGGGGTTGGGGAGATGGCACAGTTGGCATATGCCTGTGAAAAACCTAAGTTCAACCCCCCAAATCCATGTGAAAATAACTGAAGGTTCTGTCTCAAGAAAACAATGTTAGGACCATTAACTGGCATTGCAGGTAAAGGACCAAGCTTGAACTGTGGCCTGATGCCCTGAGTTTGATCCCCAGGACCTACACAGTGGAGGAGAGAACCGGCTCCAGCAATCTGTCCTCTGACTTTCGTTAGTTTTATGTCGGCTCCACACAAGCCAGACTCAACTGAAGGGAGGGAACGTCGATTGAGAAAATGCCTCCCTGAGGTCTGACTGCAGGCAAGCCCGGAGGGTATTTTCTTATTTAGTATTTGATGTGGGAGGTCCTGGCCTACTGAGTGGTGTCACCCGTGGGTAGGTTCTATGAGAAAGCAAGCCAATAAGCAGCACCCCTCCACGGCCTCTGCATCAGCTCCTGTCTCCAGGTTCCCGTCCTGTTTGAGCTCCTGTCCTGACTTTTCTTGATGATGAACTATGATATGAAATGCAAACGAAACAAATGGTTTCCTCCCCAAGATGCTTTTGGTCATGGTGCTTTATTGCAGCAATAGAAGCCCTAAGACAGACCTCCATAAATACTCCCATTCTACACACACACACACACAAGCTAGGCACTCACTCAACTCAAGAGCAACACCCAAGACTAACCTCTGACCTCCCCCACCCTAAAACACCTGCTTTTCAAATCAAAGCACTTAGCCTACACCAAGCCTACACCCAGCCTACACCCAGCCTACACCCTGCTCACTGTGTTTCTTTCTGTCCTTAAGACAACCGCAGGAAGCCCACACCTGTGTGAACAACAGAACACTGAAACTCAGGCAGGGCTATCCCAGACTAAATGACCTGCAGCCCAGGCAAGTCCCTTGAGTGACCTGAATGTCTCTCAGATGGGGCAGATAGATCCCGGTGACTGGGGCAGTGACGTGAACTTGTGGGCTCTGGTGCAGTCAGTGATCCCTGTCCTCACCAGCTCCTCCTGGACCCTAGATGCCTTTCTTTCCCAAGCCCCTCTAGGAGGTGACTCTTATTAGGGAGAAGCCTCTGCAAATTCTAAGTCAAGCCATTTAGGAGAGAGGTGGGGAAATTGAGTGCAGCCTCACAGTTAGTTCATCATGTACCAGCCTCAGGGCTCTTGATGAGTGAATGGGTCCCTGCCAGCCTTAGCCCATGACCCTATGCCATCCAGGGCAGGTGCCTGCTCTGGTCTCTCCTGACACAGCAAAGGTGATCATGGACAATCAGGGCCATAGGAGTGTGGCTACCACAGGATGACGACAATTAGCCAGGTGACTGCCTCTGCTTGGCTGCTGGCTTCTCACGAGGGAATTTTTGGCAGGAAGGCACAGCACGACAGGCTTGAATATGGAGGGCACAAACCTTGTGCACTGATGTACAAGACCCTGTACCAGGGTCCCATCCTTCAAGAAGGAATGGGGCAGGAGAAGCAACAGAACCAGGAAAGCCCAGGAGAGATAAGGGGGTTCCCAGAACACAGGGCAGAGTTCCCCTTCCCTCTCTTCCTTTAAGAACCATGGCAAGCGCAGGGATTTACCTAGTGAGATGTCATGTGTCCATCATCCACAAGAGTCTTGGTTCAGCCCCAGCACAGCAAAGAGAAACCACCATCTACACAGCACCTCACTGAGTCCTGTCCTCATTGGCGAGTACCCAAGAAGTTGACATGACTTCCGCACCCAGTGTTGCCTATGTGCTCTGGCCTCTCCCAAGCAATTGGTGGGTTGATGCTTTATTAAGTCTCTGGAGGCCAAAGGCCTAGACACCCCCTGGCTACCCTCTTTCCATCTCGCTGTCTGTCATGGGCTCTTCTCCTTGTCAGAGTATGCAGCTTCTCCCTGCAGCCCTCAACCTATCCTCACACAGAAGACAGGACCAGCAGGCTCCTGATGACGACATCCCAACACACAGCCTGTGCCAGCCCTCCCTCATGCTAGTCCATCATCACCCTGTCCAGCCAAACCACTATCACCCTCTCTCCATACTGGCTATGTGCAGACCCCTCACTGATGGCCACAGCCATCTGCTTCACCTTGCTGAGCTACCCAGGGTTGGCAGGACAGGAGTGCCTGGGGGCTGGCAGCCTGCATCCTGAAGTTCCCTCTCCTGGAGGTTCAGCTTCTTCTCCCCTTAAGCAAGCAGGTACTGACTTGAGTTAGGCTCTGTGTTACAAGTGACAGTGGTCGCTCTGGGTGAGTGGAGCATGAACCAGAACAGCCTCAGCCCGGCACATTATTCAGTTTACCCTCCCAACACCCTGTCTGCCTGATAGATGAGTAAGCCCTGGGGATGGACTCACCCCCCACCTCCTACAACTGGAATGAGGCTGAGCCTCACTTTTTTAGCTTCCCTGGCATGTACCTTCCCTAGGGGAGGGATTGCTCCCCACCCACATCAGCCAGAGGCCCTGGTCACCCCCCAAGCTCCACAGGAGGCTCTGTTACTTACTGGAAACAATTTCTTTCTCCAGCAGTGCTCCGAAGATACTGTCGCAGGGAGTCCAAGAATTCGCTCAGCTGCTCAGGGCACACGGCCATTTCTTGCCGGACCAGCTGCAGGTGCTATGGGCCGAAGTGAGAGTGAACATGTGTGCCAGGCTCTTCCCCAGCCATGTGGACATAGTCTAGATCCCAGCAACCCATACTTTGCTTCTGAGAGGTAAAGACAACAGGGGTAAATTAAAACCACTGTGCCTTTTATTCTTACATGTGCAAATCAGTTAAAAGAGGAAGGGCCAAATGGGTAAAGTTCCCAAGGAGCAGTAGGGATGCTGCAGGGAACCCCATGCAGAGGTATAGCCAGTGACCATGAAGCTGCCTTTCGGACCAAATGCAGTCTAGTGACAGAGCTTGCCAGATGCTTGTTCTGCTCCAGGCCAGATGCTTTTTTAAAAAAAATCAGAGTCCTAGGGCTCTGCTCACCATGCTGCTTGGGGAAAGGAGGGCAGGGAGGGATGGCCTGAAACACGGAGCTATGCTACTCCTCAGAGGGCTGGAGGAACAGGTCAGAGGAGGGGTGGACAGGGTCTCACCATGTCAGTCCCTTCTTCATCCGAGAGGCGCTGCTGCAGGTCAAACCAGAGAGTCTAGAACAAAGTGCAGTGGTGGCCTGTGACATAGGCTACCTCCAGGGAGGCTCCCAAGGCTCCAGTCAGAGCATGGGGTACCTGGGACCCCCAGATTTACAGGTCCTGTCCCTATGTGCTAGGGGTTCTGAGCTCTCCCAAGATGGAAGTGAGGCTCCCAGGGCCAGGTCTAGTGAACAAGGCTACTTAAGCTTCTATACATTGAGCATCAGGGGACCTCAGTGAATCAGGGAAACAGCGGAGAGCTCCTTGTCATTCAGGCCTCTGAAGCACCAGAAAGCTCAGAAACCAAAAATGGGCTCCCAAGAAACTTGGGGTGTGTGGCTGGGTAAGGAAATCTTAGACAGTAACAGCCCAAAATTAGGGTACTGTTTTTACCAAGATTTCATAAAAGCCCTAGGACCCATAACTTACTTACTTCACCCTTAGCAGCGACCTTGGGTTCTCCATGAACTCAAGGTCTGCATGGGGTGACATGCGCAATGATCCCCTGAAGCCCTGAACCAAAGGCTTTCTGTATACATCTCATTTCCCAGCCTCCCTGGGCCAGCTGATGCCTGCTGTGTGATTCAGGAATGCAGAAGCCATGCCAGCTCTGTGGGTCACCAGTACCTTGCACCCAAGACACAGCCAAACATACATTGATGTTCAGTTATTGCCATGTTACAGCACAGAACCCATGGCTGTGGGTTTCTCCAAATGGATTAAGCAGTAGGGCCTGGGTTTAAATCCATGTCTCATCCCCACCAGACAGAAATCCATTCTTCCTTCAGTGTGGGTACCCCACAACCACAGCCTCCATGTCTGTCTGCCCTGCCTCAAGACAGGAGTTGCCAACCAGCACTCACGTAAGCATGCAAGAGGCATATCCATATCCCATGTTAACGAAAATAACAACAGGTGGTTCTCAAATGTTTGAACAAGGGTCTGCCTCTGAATCCCACCTCCAGCCTCTACTGACCTCTTACCCACCATCTCAAAACAGTGCCCAGTGGATAAGATGTATTCCCAGGTTCAAACTTTTTTTTTTTTTTGCCATTTAACAGGCACACGGGGTCGGGGTGGGGGTCTCCTGGAGAGCTCGGGCCCTACCAGGACCCTTGAGGCCTCTACACAGTCAGACTGTGACCCCAGCAGTGCACAGACCTGCCACTCAGCACCTCCATTCTCCCTGCTCTCCAGGTACAGTTGAAGGCATTGCTTGGGCAGCTGGGGACCCGAGCCTGGGGCTGGCTTAAATCTGTCCACATCAGTGGCTCAGGCCAATCAGAGACCTCGGAGGACCCCGCCTTATCTCCAGGATGCCTAGGTACTCCTGGTTACCAGCAAGCCTGGTTGTTAGGGCGACCGGGGTACTAAAAATAAGCTTCAAAGAGCTCCCTCCTGGGGCCCCCACTGAGTTGTTATGACAACCAGGCACAAGGTCCCCACCATGCTGCTCTCACCCCAGGCAGGGCAGCAGGCTTAAAAGGGGTGTGGGAGGGGGATCCCATTTCAACCACAGCCCTGCAGCTGAGCCACCAACAGCCTTCCCTCCAGTCAGACCGCTTCCTAGTGAGAAGGCCCTTGCTTCACACTCATTGCAAAAGGAATACAGCAAAATAGAGGACATGCTACCTTAATCCCAGGGCTCTGAGACACCTGCCACTGGGTGTCGGCATGTGAGTGGGAGCCCTGCGCATGTGTGGGGAATAAAGGATGATCAGCAGTGTTAGCACTGCTATGGTTAGATGCTAAGTGGGACAGCAGACTCTGACCTGAGCCACTGCACCTGGGTAAGCAACACTGCTCTCCACTGTCATCAGGGCAGGAATCTCTGGCTCAGAAAGAGTAAGCCACCAACTCAAAGCTGAACAGCGGGAGCTCAGCTCCAACAGAGGAACACCTGAGACCACCCATCTGCAAGCTCCTTTGGGAGGATTGCAAGTTACAGGCTGTCCCTAGAAATGTCTCTGGAAAGGCTGGACTGCTCTACACTTTGGAATGTATTGTGTTGGCAGCACTATCCTGTTTGGAACCCACCCTGAACCGTCATCACTGGCTGCCACGCCCACCTGCGTTTCCCTCTGGTCTTAGAGCTGCCTTTCTTGGAACTGACCACAGCGCAGGACCCTACTGACTCTCCTCTGCACCCAGAACGCTGCCTGCTCTCCCACAGTCAGGACCATGGCCTCAGTCCAGCTCTCTATGACCCACAAGGGTGCCTCTGTCCTGACTTCAACCTCCCTGAAGCTCTAATGTGGACAGGGCTGGGAGAAGGGTGAATCTGGGTGGGGCGGGCCTACCTGACTCTCCAATCTCCCAATCAGTTCTGCCAGCCGGCTTATCTGGCCCTCCAGCCCCTCCTGCTTTGGCTCCCCTGTGGCTGAGAAAGAAAGAGACCGTGGTGGGGGGCAGGGCCATCCTGAGGGGGCAGAGCCCCAACCCCAGGCTAGGCCCTAGTGCAGATTCCTTGAGTTCCCTTGAAGGGCAGTGCCCTCAGATGCTCTCTCACCTACAGGAAGGCTCTTCCCTGGCTCCGCAACCACGAGCTTGTGGTTAGGGACGTAGGGAGGACTGGGGCCTCCATAGTGGCTCCTCTCAGTGATGCCGTGGCTGGGTTGGCTGGGTTTGCAGTGATCCTGTCTGCAGTGTGCAGAGGAGAAACAAGGTGTTAATGACGGCGATTGTAGGACCCTGGCCACCTCTGCTACTTATGCGCTTATGCACCATGCACTTATGAAGTGTTGACCATGTCCTGAAATGTGCACAGACCTGCCTTGTGGGCCTACATCTGTGGAATGATCAGAGTGGCCTTCATTTTCACAGAGGAGAAATCAAGATCCACAAGGCAGATGACTTGGCCAAGGCCATGTGGTCAGCTGGGGCATAGGCTCCATGCCAGGACTCTAGAGGCCATGCCTGTGCTCCATAGGCTCATTTCCATAGCTGGGGTAAGCTGGAACCTATCTGGCTGACCCCATAGCTCATAGCTTTCAGCTACAACAGGCTGGGGACACACAGTGTATCTTCCTCCCTTAATGCCTTAGTAGGGACCACTGTGCTGTGGGGTGACTTCTGGAGTGAAAGACTTTTTTATTTTAACCAGTGAGACACCCCTACCCCAACAAGGCAGCAAAAAAATACTCTGAGCCTAGCCTGAGCCAGACTCCATCTCCGTGTCTCCTTCCCCCATGCACACAACTCACCTGACACCTTTCACCCCTAGCACAGTGACAGTCACCCAGCAGGGTCTCCAAAAATGCAGGGTGAACAGCCAATTCCTTATGCACAGGATAGGTTTGCAAAGCCGACTACAGACATAGCAGTTGGCAGGGTGTGTGGCTGACATACCCCATCCCTGAACCCTCTGGTACATTTCGAATTTGCCTCCTGTCAGCCCTGAAAGCTTAGCAAATCTCTGTGTTGAGGAATCAGGCTCAGCTCCCCCAGCGACACAAGGCTAGCAGAGCCTTTGAGCTGTCAATCACACATCTCTACACACCAGTAACACATTCAGTGTGTCCCTCAGACCATGAAGAGCTGAGTAGGAGGCTCCTCAAGCATCAGTGTCTGTATAGCAGATTCTCCTGGAACATAGCACCCCTGGGGGCTGCTGCAGGGTGGGGGGAACACAGGGTGGCTCAAGGGAATTCAGGGCCTGGAGCCAACAGTGTTGAGAGGTGGGGCAGTCTGAGGTGTCTGTGGGCTTGGAACAGATTTCCCATCAAGACACACCACCCACTCCTTCTACAGACATCTCAGAGTTATCCCCTCCCACATGGGGGCAGGCGGGTGGAACCATGGATGAAGCCACAAAGCGTAGGAAGGCAGCCAGGAAAATTGTCCAAGGCTGCTATCTGTCTATAGCAGGAGAAAAAAGGGGGTACTTGATTAAGATGATAATAATTCAATAAAGGAAGAGCTGTCTATTCTCAGAATGGTGGCTGTTGACCCTGGGAACTCAGGATCGCAAGGCTGCCCCACTGTGCAGAGTCATGAACTACACTTTCAGGTGCTGACAGCAGACACGTTTGGCAATGGTAACAGTGTCATTAAGAGCCCTTCACAACCCTACCTGTTCCAAGTCCTCACCAACTGAGTGACACCCACCCAAACCCCACCCCACAGCAAAAGAACATCCTGGTCACACCGTGCCCCTTTGCCAGGCACCTTGAAGTTGTATATAGATAAAGCCAAGGCTGAATACCCTATGGGTATGTATGGGCTTTCTGGCAACTGCCCACCTGTGTGATTTCCCCTTTACTGCTCTGAACAGAAAGGGGTTTGCTCAGCCAGCATGTGGGTGAGCTCGAAGTTGAGCAGGTCCTTCTTAGCTGGAAAGATTGAAGTGCCCCAGTCCAGGCACCATGCACACAGCATTCACAGTGCCCATGAGAAACCTCCAGGTGCTTGCCTGTGTACCCAAGGACCAAATGAGCAACACCTTGCACTTTATCCCTTTCCAGAATCTCCTTCAGCATCCCTTTGGTCCTACCCCGCCTTCAGTGTCTCCCTTCCCCTGCACAGCTCTCCAGGTAACAACACACTTCCCTCCTGATACTCCACTTCTGGCATGTGGCATTTGTGTCCCCATCCTGCAGCCAATTACCACTTCCCAAACTGGTTTCCAGGGTTAGAAGAGGACCAGGAAGCAGTGTACTGTTGTGGGAACAAGGAGAACTATGGGTCCCAGGAGTGCATGTCCCATACCAGCCATTCTCCTAGGCATGCTCTGTCTCATCTAAGTCTCAGGCCTCGGGTACTAGGTCCCAGCTGTGTCCTCATATTGCAGTTGGAGAAATTGAGGGAGTGCAAGAAAGGAGCAGCAGCACCTTGGTCAAGGTCACCAAGATCTGAGCTACACAAAAGGTCAGGCTGATGTGAGTTCCCCCGTACATCCCACTGACATACCGGATCTGGCTGGTCTGTTCTTCGATGGCTTCCACGGCACTTTCCACGGAGCTGAGCAGAGACTGGATCTGGTTGGCTGTCTCCTTCAGAAGGAAGCGGGTCACAAACTGGTCCACGTTGCTCCCACCTTCATACACCTGGGGGCATTGGGAGAGAATGTGGAGGTGAGCTGGCACAGGGGCTGGGGACACCTTGGTCTAGTGTCTCTGCTTTGTGGTGTGGGGCCCGAGCATACAAAGCAGGGCCCCCAGACTCAGAGGCCAGAGCGGGACCTCTGACTTCATTTGGATCAGCTCTCCAAGCACAGCCAGTGGTAGCACTTTCTTCCATCTTACTCATCAGGGATCAGATGAGTATAAGATGCCTGGTACAGGGTCCATCCCATAACAGACAGTAAACTGTAGGTGCTTCGATAAAGGTGGCAGCAGTGCTAATGATTTTGGCAATGGTGTTGGTGACTGATGATGGCAATGGAGGTGTTGGTGACAGTGATGATGATGATGGGGTGATGATGATATGATGGTGATGATGGGATGATGATGACAATGATGATAGGATGATGGTGATGATGATGGTGGTGACAGCAATGGAGATGCTAGTGTTGACAATTATGATGGTGATAGTGGTGGTGATGATGTTGATGATGGTGGAAGCCGTGATGGTTTTAATAATGGTGATGCTGGTGATGTTACTGGTATTGGTGATGGTGATAATGGTGGTGATGATGGCAATAATGCCAGCAATCACTGAGTGGCGTTTCTGTTTTTGCAGTAGAGAGAAAGCACCAGGGAAGATGCGCCCTTCTTCCTTCTACAAGAATTCCTTGTGCCTGAGTCTTCATGTTGCTGTGTAGACAACTAACTGAGGAGAATCAGTGCTGGCAAGAGGGATAAATGGCTCCCAAAGAAATCCCCTGAGGCCTGTGCTCAAAAGTGAGGGCACAAAAGTAGGGGAAGTGGAGAGGTGGGTAGGCACACATGAGGAGGAGGAGCAAGCTCCGGAGGGAGAATGATGCTGTGTGGTGTGCTGCAGAGCCAGCCTCTCTTGGCAAGTCCTCAGTACTGATGTCCCGAGCTGAGATCCCTGCCTCTGCAGAAGATTGCAGAGATGGGCGCAGGGCTAATCACTGCTGGGGAGGGAGGACCAGAGAGGTGCGGGACCTCTCCCCTGTACACTGGAACTTTGCCCAGTCCCTGGCAAAGCAGGGGAAAAGAAAGCTCTCAAGGAAAGCAAATTAAACTATCCATCACTCTGACTGAGAATTAATTAGCAATAATTACACATTGGGAAACATGGCTGGAAGACGGAGAGCCTGAGGAATAAGGCGTGGGGGGGGGCGGTACAGGGGAGGGTACAGGAAGGTGGACATTCTGTCCGAGGCCTGGCTTGGAGCCACCGTGGGCAGACCCTAGCTAGTGGAGACATCCTTCCTAGCCTGAGGCACAGGCAGCTTCTGGCTGTCTTTCTAAAACTCTGATGCTACCCATGGACTAGAGAGCAATGGATTCTGACAGTTGAATACCTCCAAATGACATAAGATGGTTTACAAAATAAATAAATAAACCCCCAGAAAACAGGGCTACTGGAAAGGCTCTGTGCAGGACAGGAATAGGATGTGGGTTTACGATGACAATGAGACCAGAGACTGACAATGCATCAGTAATGCAGTAAGTTCGAATTCCAAGCACATGCCACCTTGGGTGTGTGTGTGGCAGGATGATGACAATGGAGATATTACCCTTTTCTCCTCAGCCAAGAACCAAGAGCAGCTCCTCAGTAAAGGGCTAGAGGGCCTATTGAACCCTGTGACAAGTCATCTGCAGCTCACTGGAAGCTTCCTGTAGCCCTGCAGAGCATTCAGCTTTCTAGGTGACTCTGTAGAGTCATCAACTGAGACTCTCCCCTAACATCCAGGCTCAAGTCACAGAGGAAAGATCCTCTAAGACAGAAGCTGTGTGAGCAGTGGCTTCCGAGGTAAAGAAAGAATAATGTTAGCCACTAACGGTGTGTGTGTGTGTGTGTGTGTGTGTGTGTGTGTGTGTGTGTGACCAGGCTGGCTTACACTCACAGAGATCATCTGTCTCTGCCTCTTGAGTGCCCGGATTAAATGCATTCATCACCATGCCTGGCTTCAGAAGCCACTAATAGGATGAAAATGAAGATTTGTATCTTCTAAGTCATAATCAATGAAGCAGAACAGACCATCAAAAGGAAGAGTGTAGAAGACACGAAGAAAGAATGAAACGGAGGAAGAACAAAGGATCTCGAGAGTCGCCAGCCTGGCTGGAACATTCATAATGAAAACAGGCAGAGACCATTCCGGAGCTGATTAAACAAGATGTAGCCGGGCTGCACCCCATCAGAGGAGCAAAGGCTTTGCAGTCAGAAGCCGGTGCAGAAAGGTTCTGCAATCACACTTGATCAGGCAGACAGGGCCAGCTGCCATACCACCAGAGCACTAGAGCTCAAATGAGAAAACATGACAAGCGAGATAAGGAGGCGAAGAACGCAGTGTGCTCCAGGCTGTTATTTCATCCGTGGGGCTGGTGCTGAAGCTGCAGTGAGCCTTGCTAAGCTTGGTGACAGGGGCACATATACAGCAAGTCAGCTGAATATCAAGAAGCTTCGACTCTTCGTATTCTTTGTTGAGACAGGGTCTCTGGCTGGTTTGGAACTTGTAACAACCCCCCTGCCTCAGCCTGGACAGTGGCTAGAGTGACAGGTGTATATCACTACATTCAACTTGTTCATATTCTTTTTTTAAGATTTCTTTTTATTTTTGTGTGTGTGTGTGTGTGTGTGTGTGTGTGTGTGTGTGTAAGACTCTGTGTGTGTGTGTGTGTGTAAGACTGTGTATGTGTAAGACTCTGTCTGTATGTGTGTGTGTGTGTATGTGTGTGTGTATGTGTGTGTGTGTGCCTGTGGAAGCCAAAAGAGGAAGCTGGAGTTAGGAGAGGTTCTAAGCAGGACTGAACTTGGATCCTCTGGAAGAACAATGAGCATTCATGATCTCTGAGCATCTCCCCAGCCTCCTGTTCATATTCATTAGATCCGTAAGCTTCCAGTTCTGACCATCGCTTCTTAGGAGTAAAGAGTGGACAGATCTGTATGTGCTGGGTGAGAGTCGTAGTATGTATGATATGTATATTACATCGACTATTTATAACAGTAAAATCCTAGAAATCAACTAATATGCTCAATCATAAATGAAAAATTAGTAAATTTAAGTAGGAATATTTAAGAGGCACTCTCAGCCAGACATAGTAGGACACACCTTGTGCTGGCTAATTTCATGTCAACTTGTCACAGACTAGAGTCATCTGAGAGGGGGAAATCTCAATTAAGAAAATGTCTCCATACAATCTGACTTCGGACAAACCTGTGGGGTATTTTCTTAGTGATTGATTGGGGAGGGTCCAGACCATTGTGGGTGGTATCATCCTAGGCTGGTGGTCCTGGGATCTATAAGGAAGGCTGAACAAGCCATGTGGAACAAGCTAGTCAGCAGCCCCCCCCCATGGCCTCTGCATCAAGGTTTCTGCCCTGTTTGAGTTCCTGTCCTAACTTCCTTTAGTAACAGACTACTGGGTAGTGCTGGCTCATGCCTTTAATCCCAGCACTTGGGAGGCAGAGGCAGGTGGATCTCTGTGAGTTTGAGGCCAGCCTGTTCTGC
The DNA here is from genome assembly GCA_004025045.1 of Sigmodon hispidus. NCBI lineage: Eukaryota > Metazoa > Chordata > Mammalia > Rodentia > Cricetidae > Sigmodon > Sigmodon hispidus. Next base: position 10,737 of record PVIH01006488.1, on the reverse strand, counting down.
AGAGCTAGTTCCTGGAAACCAGAACTACACAGCGAGACTCTGTCTAGAAAACAAACAAAACAAAATGGACTACAGTGTGGAAGTATAAGCCAGACAAACCTTTTCCTTCCTAACTTTGGTCATGATGCTTCATCACAGCAATAGAAACCCTAAGACACACTTCTAATTCCAGTACTTGGGAGCAGAAGCAGGTGGATCTTTGGGAGTTCAAGGCCATCTGAAAATATAAATAATATCTGAAAATATAAATAAATAAACTGATACTCTTAAAAATATAGGGAAAGTGTTAAAACATTAGTTAGAATGCAGCAAATAAAAATTTCTCGACAGCATATTAAAAATATTGGGGCTGGAGAGATGGCCCAGTGGTTAAGATCACTGGTTGCTCTTCCAGAGGACCCAGGTTTGATTAGCAGCACCCATATGGCAGTTTACAACCCTTTGTAATTCTAGTTTCAGGTGATCTGACATCCTCTTCTGGCTTCTAAGGGATTAAAAAAAAAGAAATTAAAGAACTACTATACATTAAAAATTTACAAGAATCAACCATCAAGAACCCTTCCCATCATCTAGGTTCCGGGGGAACGGTGATCTAAACCTGGTACTTCATAGCTTATTTTCTGAACTTTGCTTTGCTGAATACTATTAGTTGGTATAATAAAAAAATAAAATATAAGTCTAAATGCATCAAACAAAATGGTTAAAAATATATACAGGAAAAGCAATAGAAATACAAGAATTAAATGACAAGATACTATTTAGTATGAGAAGTTAGCTCTCATTTCCCACAGAAAGATCAATTCAAAAATCATAAAAGGGAAAAGGGGCCAGCAAGATGACTCAGCAGGCAAAGACAATTATGCCAGTTATGAAACCTGAGTTCAATCCCTAGGACCCATGGTTGTGGAAAGATAGCAACACACACACACACAGAGTCTTACACACACACACACACACACACACACACACACATACACACAGAGTCTTACACATACACAGTCTTACACACACACACACAGAGTCTTACACACACACACAGAGTCTTACACACACACACACATACACACACACATACAGACAGAGTCTTACACATACACAGTCTTACACACACACACACACACACACACAGAGTCTTACACACACACACAGTCTTTGACTTCTCCAAAGTCAGTTGTAACATCACCAAGGCATCACTTTCACTTTAATGTGGACAGAACAGGCTGGCTTTGGGTTTTTAAAGAGTGTTCCAGCTGCTTGCATTTTCCAACAAAGGCAGGACATCTGTTTTCCGGTCTCTTATGTTCCATACTCTTCCAATGTCCCTCCCAGGTGCCTGTGAGGCCATCAAAAAGACAAAGTGTCATGCAACCAAAAGAGGAGCCCACACAGGACACAATGGGGAGGAAACTCACAGGTTACCCATCTATATAAACGCAAGAGAGTTCAGACAACGCTGGGGACAAAGACACTGCGTGGTACCATCTCTGCTATCCTCAAAAATGCCAAAGGTTGGGGATTTCAGAATTTCATATTAATTCCGTTCGCACAAAGGAAAAAAAGACCAAGGTGATGATGGACCCAAGTCATCAGAGGACACGTTCTATAATAATAAGAAGCACAAATAAATTAGAAAACATAACATGCACATTAAACAAGTGTCCAGGGCTGCCTATGAGAAACAGCTGGTCAAAATACACAACACTGTCAAATGCAACATTTTTAGAATGTATGAAGCAGTTGGAAGTGGCACAAGCCTCTAATTCTAGTACCAAGGAGACTGAGGTGGGAGGGTGGCAAGTTCAAGGCCAGCCTGGTCTATACAGTAAGATCCTGTGTCAGCAAACAAAATGAAAGAAAAGAAGGGAGGGAGGGAAGGAGGGAAGGAGGAAGAGAGAGAGAGAGAGAGAGAGAGAGAAGGGGGGGAGGAAATGGGACTGTATCTGAAGTGCTCTGAGACTGTGACAGTCCTGACCTCACAACCACTTTTTATTGCTCTTTTCTGCATGAAGTGTCTGTCTTGGACAAACAATGGGTTAGACTTTTAAAAATAATCATCAGAACATAGTGTGCATAACTGATCATGAAAGTGAACATATCTAGGTTAGTTAAAGTAAATACACCGAAAAGGAAATGACTAAAATTAGGATTCACTATAAACTACCTATGACAGGAGCTGGAGAAATGGCTCAGTGGTTAAGAGTTCCAGCAAAGGACCTGGGGTTTGATTCCCAGCACCTCCATGGTGGCTCACAACCATCTGTGACTCCACTGTCAGGGGATCCAGTGCCCTCTTTTGGCTCCAGCAGACTCCAAGCACACACATGGTACACAGAGGCACACGCAGGTAAAACACTTCACACAAAGAACAATAAAATAAGACCATGGCAAGAGCCCCTACCCTCTTAGTCCCTTGACCCAAGAGTTCTGGATACATTTTGGTTCTGAATAGAAAAAAAATTTCCATACATCTCAGGGATGGTGAACCACACAGGAGATGCCCGTGTCACATGATTTGCTCCCCAGGCCATCATCCCAACCCCTACTCCTAATGCAGAGAGAAGACACTCAGTAGGTGACATAACAAAGTGAGAGATGACAAAGAATGACCCTCTGATGAGATTTTATCATGGAGCACGGACTATACAATATGAGAAAACCTAAAAATAGAATCCACCCATAGATAGCTGAAGCAAAATCATCAGATCATTAAAAAAAACCCCAAAAAAACAACAACCCACAGGCATTTGAGCAAGATTCCTTGCCATCACCCAAGACAAGACTGAACAAAGGGGAAGGCAAAACATATTTTTGTACAGGCTGAACTGAAGAGGGTTCTAAAATAAGAGTTGGCATTAATATTGCAATTAGTGGAGAGACGCTGGAGAGATGTACTTGAAAAGCTAGGGCCTGGCGTCATTGTGATGTGTTAGGATCTGGGGAATATGCCATCTGCAACAGACTCACCAGAGGGGCCCATATTAGTCACCATTGCAGGAGACTAAACCAGCTAACCATGACAGAGGCTACGGCATCACAAAATCAAAGCGGTGAGCTACAGTCAGGACCACAAGGTGTCTTTTGCTGTGATGAAACACCATAACCAAGAGCAAATTGGGGGAGGAAAGGGTTTATTTCAACTTATACGTTCAGGTCATTGAGGGAAGTCAGGGCAGAAACCCAAGGCAAGAGCTGATGCAGAGGTCATGGAGGGGTGCTCCTGACTGGCTTGCTCCCCATGGCTTGCTCAGCCTGCTTTTTCATAGAATCCAGGACCACCAGCCCAGGGATTGCACCACCCAAAGGAAACTCGGCTTTCCCACATCAATCATCCATCCAGAAACACACACCACAGTCTTGTCCACAGGCCAACCTGTTGGGGATGGAGGGGTCTTTAATTGAGATCCTCTCCTCTCAGATGACTCAGCTTATGTCAAGCTGACATAAAAGCTGGCCAGCACACAAAGGAAAGCATTCAAGATCATCAGCAAGCTGCCTTTCTACAAATAGGCGAGCTAGGAGACACCCAAGAAGAAAAAAAGTCAGCAGCCATTGTCCAGCCCTGCGAGGATGCTCCAGCACCACCCAAAACCATCATGACCACCTGAGGCCATGTGTGCAAGGTCCTTGGGGCACCATGGCTAAGGCTGGGCTTAGCTTCCTGGGAGAAGTTCAGCCCCTTTCCCCTATGGATAGTGAGGTTCTACTCCTGCATAATCAAAGAGCAGGTGGAGCACTGTGTGGGACCAATGCCTCATTGCAGCCTCACTGGGACAGGACCCTAGACAGGAGGGGAAGGGTCAAGGAGTCAATCCATCTCCCACTTACCCACTTGCCTAGCACACCCTGCTAATGCTCCAGCCACCATGAGACACTGGGGCTGTCAGTGAGACTACAATGGTGAGCATCCACACACCCTGAGAGCAGCTCTCACAAGGTCTTCCCAGCACCCACATGGCAGCTAACAACTGTCTGTAGTTCCAGTTCCAGGCAAACACCAAGGCAAATAAATAAATAAAAGTGTTTAGGAAAAAAAAAAAAAAGTAAAAAACTTGCAAACAGCAAGTCCTCTGACAGTGCAGCACCAGAATGGCAGTGTGGATGTGTACGTGCATAAGCAGGCTGTGGGGTGCTGTGGGGTTGGGGGCAGATTCAGCAATGTTTGGGTGCATGGCAAGAAGAGGCCCTCCAGTTTGCTGCAGGCGGGGCACGGGCTGCATGTGGGGAACAGAAGGAGCTGGCATGACCTATGTAGCCCCGTGTTCAGCAGTCTGGAGGACCTCCTTCTCAGCTCACTCAAGGTCCAGAAGATGGATGCTCCTACTTCTCCAACAGGGAAAGTGAGACCCCAGTCCTTCAACCGAGTCACTGACCAGATCACTTAGGTCCTTCCTCTACTGCACATGTACCAGGCACTCAGGAAACACCAGTGCACTCCGGGGTCAAGTTCAAACAAACCTAAATCCCCCTTCCAGATCCCTAGGTCTGCATTGTCTCTGAAAGAGCAGATCATTCCAGGATTCCTGTTCTCATGTGGACCACAAAGGACCAGCCTTGACCCTGGGAAAGGCCCTCAAACTCTGACTCACACCCTACTGGACAGGGCTATCTACCAAGGGGCTTCTCTTGGTTTGTCTTGGCTCCTTGAGGGGCCCTCACCAATATCTGACACTGCAAATACAGATACCCTTGAACAGCAATGCTCAGAAAAACCTAGAATCGTACATCTACACAATGGAGTACTCAGCAGTAAGAAAAAAATGATATCCTAAAATTCGCAGGCAAATGGATGAGTTTGGAGAATATCCTCCTGATGGAGGTATCACAAACCCAGACAGATAAGCATGAGATGTATTCACTCATTAGTGGACTTAAAAAAAAAAATGTCATTGTATACAAGAGCTCAAGGCTAGAACATAGCTAAATGACACAGTGCCTCACTTCTGCATTGACGGCCTCTGGCAGGGGTGTGAGTGAGGAAGGACTCATTATCTTTAAGGGGCTGGCCACAGGGAGTTTAATTATGTTCCAGTAAGTAAATGAGCAACATGAATGGGCTTTTTTTGTAAATAGGGAGATCATAAGAATGGGTATAAAACTGAGAGACCTGATAACTGAATTTGATGAGGTGCATGATGTAAAATCACCAAATAATAAATAAAAATATTATGCTGGAAAAAAAAGAAAAACCTAGAATCAACTGGCACTCAGGCCCCAGCTTCTTGAATGCATTACCTACACCCACTGACCTTCTTGGTATAGCCCATGGCTTTCAGGACCGAGTGATTCAGGGTCTCGAGGGAGGCCAGGACATCCTCATAGTCTCCCATGTGGTCCACAAAGTAATCTGGGGAAGGAGGTTGCAAAGGTCAGGGGGGGGTCCCAGAGGATTCCACCCTCTCCCTGGGGCCTTCCCATCAGCCCCACCAGAATCCACAGCTTTGACATTCTCTAGGTATTCTTACCCACACCATGGTGCTGTGGATCCAGGTACTTACCACACAGTTCCTTGGTGTCCACATGGCTGTAGAGGGAGGGAGGGAGGGAGAAGGGGAGGAAGAGAGAGTCAGCAGGCCTGTTTCTGGCTCTCTGTGCAGTCCTTAAAACACTTGCTATGGTCCCCTGTGCATCCTAGGCATGGGTAAGAGGCTGGAGTGGGCGCCACCTGCCAGCCCACCAGGTTCTCTTTTCTTCCCTTGTATGAGATAAGGTACAGTATGCAATCCAGGCTGGCCTTGAACTCTCATCATCCTCCTGCCTCAGCCTCCCGAGCGTTGTAGTTACAGACCTATGCAATCACATCTGACTACTCAATATTTCTCTCAAAGGCTGTGAGGCCATATCATGAGTAGATGGAACCAAACCTGGGAGCAGGGAGGGGGAACGGATGCAGGATGGTCTGTGATTATCACAGGCTGTCAAAATAATACCACTGTTGAGGCCCTGGGTCAGTCTCCACTCTAGCCCTGGGTTTCATTCCTTTTGACAAAGAAGGGAAAGATCTGGTCCCCACTCAGGGTTAGGGGAGTGGTGTGAGGGCATTGGATGCTGCACCAGATGGACCAGGCAGGGGCTAGGTGGGTTCTGATGCTGCTATGAGGATTGAAGTCACTCCTGCACAGTGGCATCCCTAGAAAATGACATCCTGACAGGCCTCCGGCCTTGACTCCAGGCTACCCCTTGACTATGACTCCTGCAAACTGGCTTGGTGGTAACTGTGTGCCCAGACCACCACTAGTTTTGAAACTCCTAGGTGATCCAACCTGCTCTAGCACCCCAGAAACGTTAGTTAGTCCCCAGTACCTCAGTGCAGCAGAAGATAGTGACCAGGTGGCACCCAGGCAGAATTCAGGAGCAATGGACATAGATGGATAAAGGCTCATGAGTGTGGGCAATGTACACTTATGTTGGCTCTGTAGGCCAGGGTGTCAGGCTGAGTTGCAGATTCATGTCATAACTGGGTTGCAGAAAAGGTCCAATTTGCTCCAAAGTTAGAAGTGAGGTTCATGCTAGAGTAGGGATTCATATGCATAAGGGTGGTTTAGGGTGGGTGTGCATGGGGACAGGATCTTAGAAAACAGATTCTGGAGCAGCATGGAATGAAAACACAGAGGAGTCATCGCCAATGTCCCGTCAGTCCTGAGTGCACTGCTTGGCTTGGCTAAGGTGGCCCAGGAAGGACAAATGTGGTGGTCACACATACAGAACTCATACCGCCACCTCAGCCTGGCAGTGAGACAGGTCTGATTTTTGATTTAGTGAGTCAGGGGAGTTTCAGGCCTTTTGACCTTAAAAACAGCCTTGTCGTTATGGAGAAGGGAGGAACCTATCCATCCCCAGGGTGCCCCGGGGTAGCCTGGGCTCACTTGGTGTTGTCTGAGTCAATGGTGTGGAAGAGGTCCTCCAGCTCTTTCTCATTGAGGACACCATCTGCGAAGAAGAGTTGAAACTCCTCCAGGGACAGCTTCCCGTCATCTGCAGTGGACAAGCAAGGAAGAGCACATGGAGGCCCACAGCCTGTTCCCAAAACCACTGACTCAGTGCGCAAACTCCCAGTTGTCAGCCTGAGGCCTACTGACTGGTAATCCCAAGCCCACAGAGACAACAGAAGCTGGTCTCTGGGGACCAAATACCATGCCTGTTCCCTTCTGCATCCTCAATCACCTGACTCAGACTCTGTTTAAGTAATGTGCCTAACCTGATACCACTAGCCTTCCTACGTGATCACTCCCAACTCTGGCCCCAGGTCCTAGGTCTGGGAAAGGGAACCATCTCTATTGGGTCCTTTTACAAGGCATTAGTAGTCTGAGCTCAGACCTTCAATCCATTCTAGGGCAGGACACATGGTAGGTGCCAAAACAGCCCCCACTCTTTTGGTGAGGGGCAGTCAGTGGTGGCTCCATCTTTTATAGAGTAGCTGGGCTGCATGGGAAAGAGTAGTCTCAATGAATGTGTGCTGTGATTGATTAGTCATGTCTGCCCTGGGTACAGCATGAGGTGCGCCAACACCAGGCCCAGCTACACTCTGACTGCTTCTACCTGCTTATCAAGGATGATACTTCAGTGTCTTGAGAGAGAACGGGGAGCTAAAGGACAGGGTGTGTAGATCTTTTGATCAGAAGCCTCTGACATTTACCTTGGGTGGTAACCACAAGCCTAATGAGCACGTATGAGTTATTAAGAAAAAAAAATATCCTCCACTTGGCCTCTGGACCAATTAGATAAGACATGTTATCCTGGAGCTTTGTCACCTCTGCCAGTAACCCAAGTGGGGCTGTTTGCAGGTGGCCCTACTAATGAGCAGGAGTCTAGCCTGCTGCAGTGACCTTTCAAATAGCAAGAGCCCGTGAGCCTCATCATCCCTTGAAGAAAATGCTGGCTGATCCGCACCATTCTGCTAGCTTTAGGGTGATACCCTGGGCTGCCAGTCAAGCCTTTCATTCAAGCCTTCCTCTGAGGACTGGCTACCTTGTGTCCACCACAGTCAAAGCTAGTCCTTATCATGAGAGCCTACAAGAGACAAAAGCCTTGTTCTCATTAGGAAAGGCATCTTGTACACATTGATAGAAGACCCACTGTGGTTTGGTACAGTGAACTAACCAGAGAAGATAAGTCCAAAATCCCAACCTGTGGGAGTGGTGGTGGTGGTGGTGGTGATGGTGTCACTGCAGGTGGACACTCCTGAGACCTGTGTTGGGGGGGCAGGGGCAGGGTGCTTTCCCGAGTCATAAAGCCTCTGCACAAAGCTACCACATCCTCAGTACCATTTAACCCCCCTAAATCCCCTTTTCTCCTGTGGAATCTGCAAGTGACCTTCACCCAGAGGCCTCAGAGGATGCGTATCATCCCTAGGACAGCCCCAAAGAGGACAACACTCCTCTGCAATGGTTCTAGCTCAGGCCTGTTCCTCTGCCCTTTCATATCCAAAGAGCTCTATCCCACCCCACCAACTACATGGGGGACAGTCACCAATGGCTCCCAGGAATGGCACAGGAGCTAGACAAAACCAGAGTTACCTTGACTTCAAACCCACTTGGTTAGGAAACCAGGGCCTCTGGATAGGTGACAGGTTCAGGGATGAACACCCCACTCTCTGAATCTCTTTTGAAGTGTCTTTAGGTCACCCACATCTCCTCTTTACCTCTGCCCCAAAGCTCAGGACAGCACACAGGATAGCTGTCACCACTCTGTCTTACAGAAGAGAAAACCAAGGCACAGAACAGTGATGGGCTTGTGCACTTTTTGTGTGCTTCCTCTTCAGGTTCATAGGTGCCCACGTCCCCACCCCTAACTGTTTCCCATGAAGCATCGGGATGGGGAGGATGGGCAGAGGAGCACCTGGAAGGAAACTCACCATTTTTATCCGCACGGCGGAAAATCTGCAAAGAGAGACCTGAAGTCAGTCCTGAGCTGAGTCTGGGTAGGTGCCCTCAGCAGCCTCTTACCCGGCTGGAATCCCTCTTCTGGGTGTAGTTTGGAAGGCCAAACATCCCCAAGGCTGGGACTCAGGGTAGAGAGCCTGTGGCAGGCAGAGGCCCTCCCTCATTACTTCAGAAGTTACCACTCGCTCTCCCTCTGCACTGCCAGCCTGCCCACGGCTGCTGACACACATTTGAGCTGCACACTCACGCACACACACCCACGTGTATATCTGCAGGTGTATGCACACTCGTTCCTTTAGACTCCTCCATTGCTGAGCACACAGCTGCACCCAGCCATGCTCAGAAGCCTTCCCACCTTTTTTTTTTTTTTTTTTTTTTACCCACCTCCCCTTTGCTCTGGCTTCCCTGGGTTGCTTCTGAAGGAGGTGATCTTGAAACCTGATGACAAGATCAGCCCACAGGAAGTATGGCGTCATTATGAAATGGGAGAGAGAGAGGTAGGCAGGAATGGTGTGGTTGCAACAAGAAAGGATGGATGGGGAACAGCCCAAACCTGGGACCTGTACTTTGAGACTAAGTCACTCCATGTTTTGCTGACATTTGTCATTTTGATGACAGGTGCTGGGTGCCCAGGGTCAAGAAGCTGTTTCTGATAATTACAGGGCACTTCCAAAAGCTGCCCAGCCCTGGCCATAACCCAGGCAGGTGGACCAGCTGCTCCTAACAGGCCAAGGGGTCTGCTAAGACATCCCACTTCACAGAAGGGATTTGATGTCCAACACTGGACCCACTGAATCAGGCTTGCCTTTTAGCCAGCTCCCTGTGGGGGCTGGTATCCCAGCACTGTAAGGTCTGAGATGGTCCCAGGACCCCGGAGGAATTGGTTCCCTTTATCCAGAAGGAAACTTCAGCCCAGTGTGCCTAGGTCCCTTCCTCCTCCCAGGCATCTTCTAGGCCAGGCAGGAAGTGCCACCCCCTTGGGTAAAAGGACAAAAGGCTCTGCTCACCTTCACCCCATAAGCTACAGGACAAGGGAACTGTATGTTCTCTGGGTATCCCCAGACCCCAAAAGGCCAGGGTGTGGAAATAACTAGGTTGATATGGCCGCCAAGGAAGGTGGCTCCTAGGACCAGCTGAGTGACACCCTCCCCTACTTTAGCCCATTTCACAGATGAAGAAACAGAGGCTCAGCCAGCACACTACAGAGGGAAGGGATGGACAAGGCAGCCCTCCAGGGGCCAAGCTGCCACTCCACCCACTCTGCCTGGATCCTGCTCTGTGTGTGCATGTGTGGCGGTGTGCACCTCTTGCAGTGTGTTCACAGAGGCTCTAGAACACACATCTCTGAAATCCTCCTGCCTGGACACCTCTATGGGCTCTGAGACTGAACATGGGAAGCAAACTGGGGATAGGGTTTCTGGTCCCGACACTTGTAGGGGTGTGTGGCACACACATACTTACACACAAGCGTGCACTTACACACTCAAAAACACCCTGACTCTCCTAGAACCTCATAACCTGTAAAGGCACCCCCCTCAGACCAGTCCCATCCCTCAGAAGCCCCTCCACAGACCACCAGCCCTCTCCTGCGGGTGACTCCCTCACTCTGCTGGGGTGGTGGTGGTGCATGAGGAGCTAGGTGGGAGTAACGAGTAAGTCTGGGGTCCAAGAGTCAAAAAGAAAATGCTGGAAGGGGAGGGTGGCCGGAAGAGAGTGAAGAACAGCTGTGCTGGAGCTGGGGGGCTGAGGGCCACTAGGTCCAGGCAACGGTTCTGATTTTATGTAGAGAGGAGGTGGGGAGGGGGCTTCACTCGCAAAGTGACACAAAACGGTGTGTGTGTGTGTGTGTGTGTGTGTG
>PVIH01006487.1:0-110555 GCA_004025045.1 Sigmodon hispidus | reverse complement strand
AAACCCAAAAACCAAAAAAACCCTCCAAGTTGGAGGGGAAAGTAGCAGCAGCTATAGATTATATTTGGGATGTTCTGGAAGTCTCTGCAAAGAATACTGCCTCCAAACACTCCCCACCAACCTGGACAAAGCGGGAGAGTGCTCTGGAGGGAAGAATGTACCCTGGCCCATGGGAGGTTGGGGACATAATAGCTCTTTTCTACTACTGATTTCTATGATTATTTAAGTTGCCACATGACATATGTATTTTTTTTAAATCTAAAGGCAGAATTTTAGTCAACTGAATGACCAATATTTAATGAAAGGCATGCCACAAACTATCTCTTTACATGTTATTTCTCACTCGCCCTCTACCGAATAATAATACATGACTTACAATTAGGTTTATGGAGAGAGGTCAAATAGAATGTGTTTTTTAATGATTACTGATAGTAATTGGAGACAAAAAAATTCTATGTTTTACTAGGAAGTCAGATGGTTTTTGTAGTGGTTTTATGAAGTCACAGTTATTTTAATCTTTCTCTTTTCTTTAGTTAGAGATCACATGTGGATTTAAGGATTCCACATGCCAATTAATGTTTGGAAGAAAACTTACAAACATGAACTTTCTTCTGTTTTCATTGGTGAGGTCAGGGATTAAAAGAGGAAATATAAATGATTGGAGAAAATTACAAGCGTTTTTTTCTTTCTACTCTCCTTGATGAGTCCAGATACAATTTGACTCAGGGGCTCCCTTCCCTATCCTCCCTGCCAACTGTAATTTCTCCTTCCTCCACTCTTCCGAACTCTCTGCAGTTCTCAGATGCTGTACAGGTTTAAATTTCTTTTCTTTTCTTTCTGGTGCTCTGAATGAGACTTGCAATGATCTGTTACATATTTCTCTTTTTACACAGTGAAAAGTGACTCGAGATAGAAGAAGAGACTGACTTTGAAAAACCCCCAGAAGCCATGAGCCTGAGCATCACGACAGTCATAGCCTCTCAGATAAAGACTCAGGAACAAACTAGAAAAACAAACTCTAAGTTCAATGGGGCACACACACACAATATTTCATAGAAACCAACAAACAGCACCACAGCCTGGGCTCAAAGCCCCCTTACCTCTCCCAAAAGCTTGCCAGAAATCTTACCCTGGAAAAGGTTAATAAGTTAAATATTTACATCAAAAAGATACAAGCTCTGATAGAGTGGGATGAGGCACTTCACCGCTCTGCTGGCATTGATGCACGTGGCACAGATAAGGCTTGGCAGCAGCTTCCCACTCACGATGGCTCCGTCGAACAGAGGCCCAAAGAATGGAACCTGGGATTCATAACAGAAAAACCATGTTCAAAACCAGCAACAGTTAAGGCAGAGATAGAACTGATGCTCTATGTAAAGAGCACAGGATTGTTTCACAAGGATCTTCCATGAGAATTTTCTGTGAGGCCTTTTAGATGGCATGCTATCACATTTCCTCCACCACTGTTATTCACAGAAGTGGCATTATTCTTCTACATGCCTATGCCTTAGTATAATGCATGGTACACACATGTATTTCCCTCCACACTCCTACTTACAGTCTTCATTTTCTTGGATTTTCCATACTGTATTTAGAAGATCCTGCACCATCCTCACTCTGTTAAGAAAGCCTTGGTTTCCTTGTGCTAGATTAATTTCTACCATGTGGGCAAACCATAGTGTTCATGGATGCCTTCTTATACTTTCTTTCTTTTCTCCCTTTCCCTTGTATTATATATGAACAACGTTCAGAAAAGAAGATGATAGCATATGGCATTATTATAATATCATAAAATATGGACAGCAGATGTCTTGTGGGTCTTACAGAGAGAAAAAGCACAAACCCTTCAGAGAAGTAGTCTAAGTAACTGAGCTGATCTCTCTTCTATATATTTTCTGCTCTATCTGACAGAAAAAGTCATCATCACGTCACTTTCTTATGCATTCATTCAAGGCCTCAATGCAGTGAATGCATTAGAGATGACAGAGGCTAAGGGAAGTGGACAGCCCTTAGGGAGAATGGGGTAGGGGCTTGATTTAGTTGTAGTAAAGTGTGTTCTGAACTGTAGCATAAAGAGAGATAAGATACTAGGGCAGTTCACACAGGACTCATGGAGCCAGAGGGAGGAGGAGTCACATTTTCCTTTGCTGAATGATGACCACTGAAAACTCATTTATGGAGCTACTTGGGACAAATGACCCCGTAAGGTGGTGATGCTGACATGTGAGATGTGGCATATCACATGAACCAGTGACCTCCCAAGAGGGTGATACTTCTTTTGTAATTAGAAAATGGAAGTCTAGATCTAAGGAGACAGGCAGGAAGTACCTTCCACTCTATTCTCATTCTCCTGTCCCTTCGATGTTTGATTTCTCTGGAGAATGTAATGTAGTAGTGCTCTACTAAAAGATATGGTGTTCTCTTCAATAGCTGCTGGCTACTTTGGGCTCTGGGAGCATGGTGCACTGAGACAGTCAGCAAAGGAGAGTCTGGGTGAGGGGCTGTTACATAGTAGGGATAGGAAACAGAGAGCTCTGGTTTGGCCAGGTTCCTGATCTCATACTCAATGGTAAAGTTAATGGAAGGCTACATCTGGAGTTCTGATAAGAACCTGGAGAGATGGCTCAGCGGTTAAGAGCACTGTCTGCTCTTCCAGAGGACCCGGGTTCGATTCCCAGCACCCGCATGGCAGCTAACAACTGTCTGTAGTTCCAGTTCCAGGCAAAACACCAAGGCAAATAAATAAATTAAAAAAAAAAAAAAAAAAAAAAAAGAACCTGGATCCAAATGTTTCACCCATTTAAACCTTCTGAGCAACTCCTGAGTGTCTTATTCAAGTATGATGATCAAAGCCTAGTTTTTAAGATTTTCCATGACTGTTAACAAACTGGCTTTCCTTACCAGCTAGCTGCAAGATGGAAGATAGTTATGAAGCTCCTACTATGCCTTCCATGACTAAATGATACACAGCTCTGGCTGAGGAGAAACACACATCTAGAAAGTACAACCTAAACTAATTTATACCCATCAGGCTGGGGTCTAGAGCAGGGCATTTTCATGCCCAAGTTCTCTTATTGGCCACCTGTGAACACAAAGGCAGCTTTTTGCTGAGTAGTGATTCTGAAGTTCATGGCACCTGTTAACACCGTCAAGTACATCAGCCTACAAGGTGTATCTAGCTGCTAGGGTGAAGACAATATTTTGGACAAATCTCCATTTGATACATAAGAACTAATCACACAAGAACTCAGTTGGAACATTCTGATGCTTCCAACTAGAGCTGGGCATATGTTTCAGACAACCCTGAGCTTTTATAATCAGACTCTTGCTATGTATGGGTTTACTGAGATCAAGTCCATGATGAAAACTGCTTTCTTTCCTAGTTGGCCAGTTATGTATCCCAATGCTGCAGGTATTGCCCTCATAACAAAGATATGGCCATGATTTCTGTGTCTGGCTTTTTGGCACTGACTTTATTATACAAGAAGAAAGTAATGTAATGTAAAGGTTTTGGGTCTGAGTTTCTGCTAAACATCTCATATTTGTCATTCATGTGGATACAGGATGGATACTTTGAAGCACACAGATATGAAAAGGCCTTCATTATTATGTATCTACACACACAGGCTGCAGATGTAATTTTAGGTGGTCCTTGAAAGTTAGGTGGCCCGAGACCAAAATGGCAAAGTCAGATATGTGGTGATATTTTGTGTATCAAATAAAGCTTGCCTGAAGATCAGAGGGCAGAGCCAGCCACAGAGTTAGCCATAGAGACAAGGGAGTGGTGGTACACACCTTTAATCTTAGCATCAGGGAGGCAGAGATCAGTCTGGATCTCTGGGAGTTCAAGGCCAGCCTGGACTACAGGAGATTAATCCAGTCCAAACAAGAAACAGAGCCAGGCAATGGTGGCACACACCTTTAATCCCAGCACTTGGGGTCTGCTCCTAGTACTTGGAAAGCACACAGGTCTTTAATCCCAGCTGTAGGAAGGTTGAGACAGGAAGTGATTTGGCTGGGCAAAAAAAGGGATAAGGTGGGAGGAGACGGGAGTTTGACCCTTCGCCCTGTGTTTCCCTTCCATTTGGGCGGAGAACTCAGAGCATTCAATCTGAGGGTTCATGGAGACAGGATTTTCCTTTTTCAGCCTGTGGATTCAGTAGAGGTAGAAGTTTTTCTAGTGGCTTGTTTGCCTAGTTCTCTGACTTTAAGCATTTACTCCAATAACTGGCTCTGGGTTTTTTATTGTAAAACCAATTAGGTTTCAAGCAACATGGGGCTCAAACTCACAACCCTGAGATTAAGAGTGTCATGCTCGGGGCTGGAGAGATGGCTCAGGGATTAAGAGCACTGACTGTTCTTCCAGAGGACCCGGGTTCAATTCCCAGCACCCACATGGCGGCTCACAACTATCTATGATGACATCTGGTACCCTCTTCTGTATACTGTATACATAATAAATAAATACATCTTTTAAAAAAAAGAAGAGTCTCATGCTCTACCAACTGAATTAGAGAGGGAATACATGATTTTATACTGGGAGAATAGCTGCTTCCAGCATGAGATGATGGATGTAAAGAAAGAAGCTGGGGTTAAGAGCCATATTGAGCAGAATCCTTATGAAGAGTTAAGTGTATGGTAAGAATCACTGCAACTGTGGAAATTTGGAAATAACTTTAGATATAAAGGTTAAGAAGAGAGGCTAATAAGAGCATCTGCATGTGTGGGGACAGGGACATGTGGACAGTTGTCAGTAGTTTGACAGACCAAAACAGCTTTCCCCATAAAAAAGGGTAACTCCCCACTCCCTGCAAAGGAGGTTCCAGCTGATCTAAAAGACAATGCTTCATCCGGACATAAACAGAATGTTCAGGGAGTTGATTAGAACTACAAATAATGTGCATTGCCAAATTACTCATCAATCTTCTAAGCAAACCTAAAACAAAAAGTACTAATGGGCAATGATGAAAAGACCATCTCCATTTGGGAGTAAACAAGCATCAATATGTGAGAGGCCAAAGGGGTGAAGTAGCTTCTAGGTAAGCAATAGACTATGTAGATCAGGGGTTGGCCCTGCTCCAGGAACACCCAAGAGTAGGACACTGTTCAGGGCTTCCTCGAACAGTTGGAACAAACCACCACTCTACCTCGGAGAGCTACAACTCAGTGTCTAGACACAGCTTTCCCCTTGGGTAAGTCAAATATCCTACAGGAGTTATGAACTGAAAGGAAGTATTTGCACTATCTATACTTGAGATTCTGAAATGGGAGACAGATAAGTCAATTAAAGTTAGTACTAGAAGACAATTCTCTGTTTGGGAAAAAAATATTGTGGAAAGTTCAGCATTTTTCACATGCTCTGTGGTTCAGGGTTGGAGGTGGCACAGGGAAACAAAGATGTCTTCAGGAAAATACAGCTCACTTCATGGGAAACTCTCCAAGGACTGTGCTGTGGTGGGAATGCTCCTCTGTATGCTGTAAATAAAGGAATTGTTTTGGCTTGTGTCAGGTGGATCAGAGAACAGGCAGGAGAAGGAGGGTGGAACCAGAGAGACTCCATCCTGCCGCCAAAGAAGAAACATGTAAAGGACTACTAGGGGCCACCAGCCACGTGGCAGAACAGATTAATGAAAATGGGTTGAATTAGGAGTTAGTGCCTGAGACATAGGTCAAACAGGATGAAATTAATATAAGTGTGTGAGTTATTTTTTGGGGGGGAGGGGAGCTGCCATGGGCAGGTCAGACCTCTGGCCTTTAAGGGGTCAGAAACTAGGTATAACACTGTGCTGCTCAGGAGATGGCTCTCTGAATTTGTGCTAGTTTCCTGAAAAGTGAGAGGAAACAGATGTAAACTATTTTGTAAAGCCTGGGGTAGACACAGTAAATAATTTCCAAGTAATGAGCAAGTCCTGATGGAAAACAACATGGTACCTCAATGAATGTCTTCTAAGTAGGCTGATCACTTAATTTGCCCTAAATACATAATTAATCTATTTTAATTAGTTAACAGATTATATTAACCACAGACAAGGGGTTTTAAAAGCTCAGGAACATCTGAGTTGATAATGAGTAAAATGGTTGCAGTTGAGTTGTGAGCGAGCTTTAACATACAGCCTTGTAATTCTGCCAACTCTTCTACATCCCCATTTAAAAAGGAGATGATGAAGGCTGAAGTGGCTTGCTGCTTTTCTCAAGGTCAATAAAGTCAAATGATGGTCCAGACTCCACTGTGACCCAAGAGACCTTGCACAGCCTGCCAGCCTCCTCTTGTGCTTCTCTGATGCTGGCCACATAGGAGGTTTGTCTTTCTTCACTCCTGAAGCTCGGACCTACCCCAGGATTTGGTCATCTCTGTCCTCCCTGCTTCATACTTGATGAGGGCTCCACTGGGCCTCAGCTCAATTATCATAACCAAGGGAAGCTCTCTGTCCACATGAATCACTGTATAATATTTCCTTTATCTCTGATCACTTTTATTACTTGAAGTTGACTGATATTGTTAGTCCATCTTTCTTCTGATTAATGTTAGCATGGTTATTCTTCATCAGCAATTATTTAAAGGTCTTTGTTAGCTGGCTTATTGTTGGGCTTTGTTTTCTTCTTCTTCTTCTTCTTCTTCTTCTTCTTCTTCTTCTTCTTCTTCTTCTTCTTCTTCTCCTCCTTCTCCTCCTCCTCCTCCTCCCCACTTCCTCCTCTTCTTCTCTTCTTCTTTTTTTTTCTTTTCCCTTTGACAGTGCCTGGTTTTTTTTTTTTTCTACTGCTAAGATTGAACCTGGGGTTTGTTCATGCTATTAAGTTTGTACTTTATGACTGAGCTATAATCCCAGCCTCTGTCTTATCTTTTAACTCATATATTTAGAACACTGATTATAAAAAGAAGTTATTGATAGTGTTAATATGTGCTGTGTTGTTTTAGTCTTCTTTTTGGTCTTCCACTTCTACCTTCTCTGGTTTTATCTGAACATTTTTATGATTTTTCTTCTCATTTATCATATCAATTACAATTTATATTTTAAACACTTTTTTTTATTTTTTGTTTTTCAAGACAGAGTTTCCTCAGTGTAAAAGCCCAGGCTGTCTTGGAACTGGCACTGTAGATCAGACTGTCCTTACACTCACAGAGATCCTCCTACCCCTTGCTGAGACTGAAGGTATGGGCCACCACTGTCTGGCCCTAAAGCACTACAGTATATAGAAGAGAGTACCAGATGTCATCATAGATGGCTGTGAGCCACCATGTGGTTGCTGGGAATTGAACTCAGGACCTCTGGAAGAGTCAGCGCTCTTAACCTCTGGCACAAAGCCTGGGCTGCAGTTTGCTCTTTGGTGGCCATTCAACAAAAAAGAGAAGATAAACCCAGCCAGGGAAGACAGGTATGTAAAGGCTAAGTAAGGAACAGAAGGATGGTGCCAACTCTTAAGGAACTTCAGTTGAAAAAGGAAAGAAAGCTCACAAGCCAGATTCCTGTGAGGTAGGAGATAAATTAATAATAGTGATGCTCTGTGTTTCCTTCTACCTGTACTTGGCCTTTCTGTAGAAATAAATGATCTCTATTCTTTGGCACCTATTTGTAGGTGACTCAATCTCTCAAAAACTGAACAAAAGGGATAATATAAGTCCACTTTATATATGGAATTCCTCTAACTAGCAGTAGTATCAGTGTATTAGTTAAAAAAAAGTTTGATTTTAAAACATCTACAAGCAGCTGCCTTTTCCCCCGGTTCCCATTGTCACTCCTTCACTAAAACTAATGCTGAGAACACTCAACCTAAATGGACAACTGCAACATCCATTTAATGAGTTAGTTTAATAAAACCTGATTCTTTGGTGTTTTCAATGATCTTTTCTAAGTAAATAATTTTTAGTTTTTTCCGAAGTTAATTTACTGCCTTGAGAGTTCTTCAGAATATTTTAAAGTAAATAATGGAATCTGAAGGATTATTTGTTGGAATTAAGAAAAATCTTTAAGAAATTACAATATATAATCAAGAGAAACTTACAAAACCATGCAGCAAAGGCAAACACACTCCCTGTATAATGGGGCAACTCCAAGAAACTTTAAACATTTCCTTGTAAAAACACAGACACCCAAACTGGGCCCTCATAGCCTGATGTGGTTGGCTGTGCTTGACACACATAGTCTCCTGTTGGCAGTTTGTAGGTGCTTGATTCAGACGAAGGTCCTGAGCATCACCTGGATAAGGGAGACATTCCTATACATCTGCATGCTTACATGCATCCCTACCCACACAGCACTGAGGCTACAAAAGAGCCAGATACAACTTCAACAGCACCTCAGGGACAGTCAGGGAAATGTAAGAAAAGGTAAGGCAAAGGGCTTCAGGCACCTTTATCACATCATTGTCATAGATGCAAGTCTTTCCTGAATGGGTGACTGATGAAATCAGGCAAAAAATATTAAGTCTGATAATTATATATTTCTTTTCTATGATCAAAATTTTATTTTGTCAACATTTATGGTGATGAGATGGACTTATCTGGAAATCAACTTAACAATGAAACAATGCTGCAAAGCACACCAGTTGGTTTCTTTGTTTTTGTTTTTTCTTTTCTTTTAAGAAAAAGGCAGAGGTTCAATACAATGTTCATAAAGTGAGTAGATCCTCTTAGCCATGGGGGTTTGTGCACTCACAGGAGCACACCCATGCTTCTTCAATGTACCATTTTACAAATGCCCAGCATTATTAAGAGGGGGCGGATTCTGCCAGGCACGTAATTTGTACATTTAAAGAGGGTGTATGGAATGAAAAAACCGAAATATGTTAAATTTCAAAGGGCTTGGAAGTAATGCTGCCTGTGAGCTTGTATTACAAATAGCCCCACATTATTACATAGGCTATTAATGAGGCCAAGTGAATGAAAGTACAACTTGAATATGCATGACTCTATCCAATGAGCAAGACTTTTGTGTACTGATGAGTTTTTTCCACCCTCCTAAAAAGGATTAAAATTATTCTTAGAGAAGTATGGCTGCCCAGAAATGAGTAAAATAAATGTATTTAGACCAGAGTCATATTGTGTTCATATGAAATATACAGGTGCTAAGAGATTGCTGCTAATTCCACCTACAGTTTCTAAAACAAATGCATATTCTGTCTTCCTACAGAAATATTCTTCAACTCAAGCAGCTGTGTCAGTACCATCTCTCAACAAAAATAATGATTTTTGGTGGAGATGCCTAAAAGTAGCCAAGGTTAAGTAAACCTTTTGAGTACAAAGCCTTTGGTTCCATAGTAAGGAACACTAGTTAAAAGACTGGGGAATGGGTAAATTATTGCGCCAAATGGCTGAGAATTAATCTCTGCTGACTAGCTGTAATCTAACGAGGCGTCTGTGTCCCAGGGAGCCCGCAGCATGTCCCTGGCGGTATGTGCAGTGTGTCGAGTCTGCGTGGTACCCTTTGTCCTCGCTCACAGGCGGCCTTTCCCCTCATTGTCCATAATATCCTCATGCATCTGGGACGCGTGGAATGCATTCATACTAACAGACTTACCATTGTTTTCTCTCAGAAGCTTTGTTGAGCAAAGACTGCATCATGGTTACTGATAATTATATTGCTTAATTAATCAAGACAAAAAAAATTTGCAAATCATTGCCTGGTTGCCAAGCAAGGAGATAAAAAATGACAACAATACAAGCTGAAGCAATATAACAAAAGTAACAGCTATCTGATCAAAAATTCTTATATAATGAAGCTATTAATGCTAAATCGGTTAATGTTAGCATTGCTCCAGGTGTCTCTACTTAGATGCAAACAAAAAGGCTAACATTATGGATATAAAAGGCCAAATGTTGCCATGGATTCTGTAACCTGATAGAGAGGACAGCCTTTTCATTTGATTAGGGAATGCAATTTAAATACCAGGGACTGAAGCCAAACAAACAGACTTTCCCTCCGAAAGCCTCTTGCATTCACCCTGGGGTCAGTGGTTGGTGAACAAAAGGTCAGCTACACTTGCCCTGGAAATGTCTGGATTAATTTTATTACATTGTAATGGTTTGTACTTTAAATGTAGGGATAACACTAAGTTTTCAGTTGCCCTATTATTCTTTTCTTCTCTTGAGACTTTTTTGAGTTAAAATATTAAGAAACCAATTTTTTCAATTCATCTTATCAGAACTGATGACCAAGTTAATCTTACATATATTTTGTAGGAAGATTTTAAAAGTTTATTAATGGCTTTTTATGCATTTCATGCTACTTTGAAAAATGTCATTTTTGACACAGCAGAGTAAAATGAAATGCTTTTCATGTTCTTCATTCACTTTAAAAATAAAGGGGACATTTTAAGGACATTATGACATTTTAGAGGACCATCCTGAAAATGAACTAATAAAACTAGTTCTATACTACATATAAAAGAAAAATTTTTGAAAGCTATAAAGGACTAAATCTATTGCTTTTCTAAGATTAAAATTATCACTAATTCTTTTAAGTAATTCTCTTCATGGACAAATGTAGATGCTAGCACTGAGCCATTTTCTCCCAACACAAGACTGAAAACCTGACATATACAGGGGTTTGAATCAGAGAAGCACAAATATCGAATATGAATTCTGACATCTCTCTATGAACAGAGAGCTCCCTCTCTTATGAGGCTTTCCTAGATGGGTACAGCCCACATGTCAGAGAATTAACATATGCTAAACTTAGAGCTCTACTGGTTTTACTTCTGTCCTGGTGGCGCCACAACAATAACCATGGCTAACGCGGAAGCAGTCGGGCAATGTCTGGAGTACTTTTCTCATTGTCACAATTAAGGCTCACGATGTAGCTCAGATCTCAGTTAAAACAATGCACCTCCTGACTTTTTAAAAAAAGTTTGTAGAATAATAAACTTATTCAGGAAAATGATAGATTTAATATCAAGCTAAAAAATACAGTCATTTTTTTTCTTAAAAATGGCTTATACGCTTAATATGTTTAATTTGAAACAAAAGGACACTCTTCTTAATGAATTAAAGGTAAAACAAGTCCCACATAAAGCTGTGGTAAAATACCAGTAAAGGCATGACAAGGATCGAAACTGCAGCCCACAAGTACACAAGACAGATGACATTGGATTGTTCCAGCCAACCCTGTGATCAATACCAATTGACATGGCTGAATTGATTCTGTAGCAAGGTGCTTTGGTTGCTAATACTCATCATGTGGGCTGTGCTTCAGGGCCCCAGTGTCTTTGTGGACATGTCCAAAATCCTTCAGGATTGACCTCAATCATCACCAGTCAGGGCTCAGTGACCAATACCCAGGCATCAGTCAGGGTTAGATTCTAGACCCATGGTCATTCTCCAAATAATCATGTGATAGTGGTGTTCCATCAACTTTTATTAATAATAATGTGCCCCAGTTAAAAATTACGATATTCTTAAAATTGTAACATTTAAAAGCATTAAAATTATTTAAAGCCCCATATATTTCTCTAACATAATTTTCAAATAATACAACATGAAATTTTGTGCTCATAATTGGAGTTCTTTTAAAAATAAGTTTACCTAAATTCCTATCTAGCACACACAATTTTGATATCTACAGGACAGTCATCAGTTTTCTGAAGATAATGAATTCAATGAAAAATGTAGAAGTCAGAGCAACAAGGGAGGAAGCATACCTCAGGTCTCTTTGTTATCGTGATAAAGAACATATGATTCTTCATTGGGTAAATAATGATCGAAACGTCTCCAAAGGCTGTTGGGATAATACCCCTGCGGTAGTCCCTGGAGTGTTCAGACCAGACGATGTGGACCTCGTCATTCCCCAGGTGACGGAGCTGCAATAGCAAATTGGTTCTCTATTAACTGAGGTGATAACAACAGTTTATGAGGGGCTGTGGCTTACAAATTGAATTAGAAAACTCAGAGGCCGAAGGTATCTTAGTCCCAAATCAGGCTACTACACTGATGCCTTATGTGAGGATTTGAAGATGGACAATTTGGTGAAACTCCAGCCATCTGCTGGAACGCATGTGTGCTTCTAAGATCACACATAGAAGCACAAGGGCACATTCCAGAGAAACAGAGGGGACCTCTTTAAGGTCTCTCTTTACACAAAATTCTATTTCTACATCAGTCCTATGCTATAGTGCTGAGAATGTTGCTCAACAACTAAATGACACTCACTTTTTAAAGATAACACAAGCTAGTTCAACACAACTGTTGACAAATGTGTGAGAAATG
Organism: Sigmodon hispidus; assembly: GCA_004025045.1. Taxonomy (NCBI): domain Eukaryota; kingdom Metazoa; phylum Chordata; class Mammalia; order Rodentia; family Cricetidae; genus Sigmodon; species Sigmodon hispidus. The sequence continues at coordinate 98,356 of PVIH01006487.1, read as the reverse complement.
GGTCTTGAGATAAATTTTTGAGAAAAAGAATATAAGAAACTATATTTTAAGGAGATAAATATATTTAAATTAAAACTTAAATTTGGTAGGAATACTAGTGCCGAGCATTTAAAAATTTCCAAAGAGTTCACATAAAATGCCATTTACCCTTCCTATGGACTTTGTGTAACTCCATCTTTCTCTTACAAGAAGTGCCTGCTCAGGAATGCTATCTGCCAAGTGCACAGAACAGCATGGCAGAGAGGAACAGAGACTGGCTTCCTGTCATGATTATTTAAGCCAGGGACATCCAACTTATGGCCCAGAGGCTATGAGAACACACACACAAACACATGCACAGTGTATATACACTGAGACCCATACAACAGAGTTATAATAAATCAATCAAATCACACACATATACAAGTCTCCTACAGTTTTAGATAGGGCTCCATTCATAGCTATGTGGGGCTGGACATTCCTGACCTCAGCTTACATCAAAGGCTGTTTTACTGTTAGAGCTCAAATAGTTTATCTCATTCATTTTGACATTCTGTAAAGAGACTATAAACTCCAAACCCCACAGACTCATGGTGTCTCTGAAAAGGCCTTAGCAAGGTCTCCATGGGCCCTCACAAGCTTTTCCAGAACAAACTTTGGCTATATGCAAGAACATCATTGATCAGCTGCCTGTGTGGTGATCCCACCAACCTAATCTAGAGAAAGCTGTAAGGAAATCATTCAAGAAAGCCTAGAATTATAACTAAAAGGAAAACAAACCACATTGATGAAAACATTGGCCCAAACTGAAGTTCTGAAGCTGTAAAGACTGGCAGAGCCAGGGGCTTAGGAACCTTGGGGAAATGAGGTTTGTACCCCAGATCAGAGAATGTCACTCAGCATTTGGAACAAGAGCTCATGTAATGGATGTTACAAGTGACCAAACTTAAAAGCACCTTCAAAAACTGAGATGTTATGTTATGTTCTACTTATGTTCTACTTTTATCTTAAAAAAATGGAAAAAAAGCATATTCTGGAATAGTGCATATTTGAAACACATTAAGATAGATACCACTTTCTTTAGAGACTACTTGATCATAAAGGGGAAACTCAAGGTAACCCCAGCATGGCCTCTTTTCTAGTCATTCGCTTACAAAGGCAGCTGTTTGTTGCAGTGCCTGCTTATTTTTCACTCTTATATTTCTAGAAGTGACATCAATTATTTACAGAGACCTGCCCCTGTACCTTTGTGCCTATATGGAGTAAAGTCTGGGATTCTATTGTGTCTGAATAGTGGCTCCAGAAAGGTGCAACTTTGGAGGCCCAGCACCAGTCATGACGACTTCACGACGACCCAGAAGAACCTAATGGAGTCAACAACTTTGTAAAGGCAAACACAGCTCAGTGCATCTTTTTTTCTTCTTCTCCTCACTTTATCATTACCCTGACACAAGTATTAAAGGCTCACAAGGTAGGAGGCAGAAAAGGAAACACCATAGCACAGTCAACCAGCTCCAGCACAAAGGTTTTGTTGTTCTTTTCTTTTTCTTTTTAAGGCACGAAATTCTCACAGCTGAAGGTGTCCCTGTAGTCCATTTTTTCTTCTCTTTTGTTCTTTTTAAAGTACTGGGAATTGAACCTAGAGCCTTATATATTCAGTGCTCTACCCTTCTACTCTCTGAGTTACGTTCCAGGCATTCTTATCTTAGATTTCTGCCTGTCTGTGTTTCCCATTTCTAACAGAGCTTCCAAAGACCTTGTGACACTGTTTTGCTACTTAGTCCTTTTGTAGTGACAGCATGAGAGCTAAAGTTGCCAACAAGACAAGATGGACAAGTTACCCATGGTAAATGTAGACTAGGTCTAATTGAAACTTTGGGAGGGATTTGGGGCAACAGAAGCTAACAGTAAGAAATAGGTTATTCTGGAGTTCAGCTCACAGCCCTTATCCTACATAGAGAGCTGGCCCTGTATTCTTTGTTATGATGTTGGCAGAAGCAACTGAATGGAAACAACCCTCTTACCAAATATCAACCTTGCTATTACTACTCAACGCCACATCTAATACCTACAGTCTCTCCTTTTCATCCACAAGGGCAGAGAACAGTGCTTGCTCTGATGATACAGCATTACTGAAATTTTGCAGTTACTCTGCCCCTTTCTAAATTGTGTTATTCAATTATATAACACAAGTAAACCCTTCTTAATTTTATTTGCAACAGTATTCTGAGAAAGCTCTAGCATAGGAGAGCAGTGCCACACTAATTGACCCTTCCTCCCAGTGTGGCAATTCTACAATTAAGAAAGAGCTATTTTTGTAATATTCACAATCTCAGAGCTGCTTTCAGTGTCATGCACCTCAGACTTCTGGACATGTTACAGTTTAATTAACTAAACCACAAAACCAAGAGCTAAGGCCATGGGACCAACTGACTGATACATCTGGAACAAAGTAAAAAAATTACATCCTCTTATGCTTATGATAAAAACAAATAAAACTAGTGTGGGCAAACTACATACATCAGAGCATAACATAGTTACCCAATCGGAACATAATGGAATATTCTAGAAACCTAAAGTGGTACTCAATTCAAAGGGGATTTCATTTTCAATGTCACTTTGTGAGTTTTACAGACCTCTATTTGAGACTCTTAAGTTGGAAATCCATAAGTTTGCATAGGGTCAAGTCAGCTTGACAGGAGGCATGTGTCTTAGAGGAGACAAGAGCTAGAATGGGAGCTGCATTCACATGGGCTTCTGCTTCCTCTATGCATAGACTCCAGAAGGCCTCAAGGCTTACCATGCCCAGAACAAACAGGCTCTTGAGCTTCAAGAAATCACTCTCATATCCTGTCATCCTTGGTTCTGACAGAGTTCTAAAGCTGCTCTACCCGAGCTGTTCTGCCTGCTGCTGCCAGGCTGCACGCCTGCACGCCACTGGTGACACCGGTCATGGTCCACACCTAATAGGCTGACCTCCTTTCCCGACTAATTGCATTACATCGCCAGCTGGCTCCAGAAGGAGTCGTCTGTTTGATTGAAGAATCCGGGCTCCTCAGTGGGCCCGGCTGCTACTTTTACTAAGTAACAGTCAGGCCTGACATCCCCATTGTTCAGCTGACAGTGTGCCCATCCTAAAATCTAAGTTTTATTTGTAAATTAACCAAGAAACTTCCTGCCAGAAGAGAGCTGCTTAGAGACTGATGATGTGGGCCTTTCATCCCTTTCACTTGCACTGAATCACTGCCAATTTGTTTTTCATGTGGCTGGCCAGCCTGAGGCTATAAAAGCCTTGTAAGACATAAGTGCAATTATAGTCCTGGAGTCAAATGAATTGGACAAATCCAATAGCACAGCTCTGTCCCCACTCTGCAAACCCCTACAGCAGTTAGATTAGCTGTGAAAAATCTAATCTAGCTAGAGCTAACAAATTTCTGCAGTGAAGGATCAAGAGTTCAGTATGGGGTTGCAAAGGGATTGCAGAATTGAAAAAGTCCCCCCATGACAAGGGCAGAACTGAGCATGAATCACTTTAGAATTTTGCAGCTCATTTTTAAGCTGTTAGGGACAATTTAGTTAGAGTAAGTCAAGGGACCAGGGGCTGCCCTTATGGAACTGAATTTTCTGTCTAACTGTGAGACATCCTGATAAAGAGAGTTTATCATTAATGTGGCTAAATCTTAGTGCTGCAAAAGGTTTCAGCTGCTTTTTGATTATTACAGTAGGAAATCTCTCATGCAAATCAAGCCTGGGGACATTATTTATAGCAATATCATGTGAAGAAAATAGTATAAAACAAAATTTAAAAAACCTCTATACTTAAGAAACACTTCAGAACAGTTTATATGCAAATATATCTTTAACATGTAATTGTCAGTCATAAAAAAAAAATAGAATATGGTAACAATATGCAAGAGTATGGAGACTTTACAAGGTACCCCAGATTAAAAAAAAAAAATGTGAGTCACTCAGGTAAGTGACTCTAGATTCTGGGATATCAGGATCCTCCTTTCTATGAATGTTGCAGTCATCAGAACCCAAGATGGACAGGCAGCCCCTTCATACCTGTGGGAACCAGCACATGGCTAGCACTCCCACTAGCTGTGAGGTTCCCAGCCCAGGGAGGCCAAAGCAGTATACAGAGCTATGGGGGTAAAAAGCTGCTGAGTTTCTGAATGCAAATTGTGCTTTGTGCATGTGAGACACTTGATCACTATGGAAATTGTCTGTGACCCGAGTTCTGATGATGTCTCTCATGAACTGTTGTTCATCATGTATGCAGTCCAGACATCTGTGGCTACAGTGGTGAAAAGGCAAGACCAGAGACAAAAGAAATGAAGCAGATACAGTAGGGTCCATGAGTATCAATCATCTAGCTACTGCGATAGGGAAAAAGAATCAATTAGACCAGTGGACAATGGCAAGGGCGATGAACAGAGAGTTCTGACCAGGTATCATGCTAAACAATTTTTTAGGCATTGTCATACTTGACTCAACAGTACTATGCTATGGACTCCAATTTTAATTTAATACACGAAAAACTGAAGTACAAGCTGGTAAAAGTTAGGCACACACTTGAGCCCAGACCTATTTGGCCAGGCTTCAACCATATCAGCACACTCACAATGTGTAGCCTTAGCCAGCACTTGAGGTACTGCCCTTAGTTCCTTCCATTTGTGCTGTTAGAGGAGAGTGAGTGTGAAGTGGGGGTGTTCTCTTTCACCTACTAGCCTACAGGGGAAACACAAGTTACCACTGTTCTAGGATGCTTCTTTCATCTAGAAATTTACAGGAGTGGTGTTCTTACCAGACTACCTTTCTCTCTCATTAATGTGTTTCTCATCCAAAAACAGGGCTCCCTCAAGTAAACATTCTGTAGACTGTGGAGTTCAAGGCCCTGTCTCCTTGGTGGAGCTCCTCTGGGGGCATAAGGTTTCCTTTGAACTTCAGAGGGAACTACACACAGGTTAGGGAGAACAAAGGGGAAGCAGCTGAGGTGGGACACCTGGGCTGTGACACATCTACAGGTCACAGCCAAAACTGGTAGCTCACCCTAGCAACCTTGGGGTATAAGGAGGATGCTTTCCTAGAGTCTACTAGCAGTTTCGACATAATGGCCATTATGTATTGTGGCCTTTGCTAATCTGTGAGGTAAAAATACTTTCTTTAAAGTAATTAACATAGAAGAAGATCCTAAAGTAGCTACACTGTAGGCCCCTCTCCATCCTGGTCCTTAACCTCAGGACTTAGGCGGTACTAAGTTGGTATTATAGATTCAACACAACTGTAGCTGAGAGAGGAGCGACACTGACTTTGAGGCCCAGGGAAAGCAGCCCCAGTCTGTGCCAGGCTTGGTCAGCATCCAGACCCAGAGCGCCTCACTTGGACATGCATGCAGCGAGGTGCTGTCCCCAGGGAGCCGTCTTACCTTTTTGGTGAGTGAGTCATCTGAATCTGATGGCATCCGAGTGGAAACGTGGAAAATGACTTCCACAGTCGAGGTAGCATAGTAAGGGGCTGTCTGTCCTGTGCTGCCATTGCGCTGAAGACCACCCATGAACCCACAGTGGGTTGAGAGATCCACCTGATGAAGAGAAAAGATGAGGGTCCAAAGTGAGCTGTTCTATTCATTAGAAAGGAATGTTGAAAACATGAACCGTGCTCATTTTAATATATTTCTTTCTGATTATAAATAAAACTGGCCTGCAACCCTACTACATGAAAACCACTATCAAAATTGAAAGACCATCTGACCCAGCAGTACAGTGATTGCCTGGCACATGCAAGAACCTGGCTTCCATCCCTAACATGTGCCTTTAAAAAGGCTGCTTGAATTCACACCACTGCCAGCAGTCTACAGATGTTTCCTTCTTAATGATTAGATCTAAAATTTTAACTTGCCATAAACCATTATTTTTTTCAATGAAATGTTCATTTTAACAAGCATGAAATAGAAAACTTCTCTGTTCCAAATATAACCAATATTCAACCTGCTTTAATGTTTTAGTCATACTTCTGTTTTCTTTTTCTGATTCTAGGGATGGAACTTGAGTGTGCCAGGCAAGTGCTCTATGACTGAGCACTCTTCTAATTGTTTCTTTAAACTTGGCTGAGAAGACATGGCTCAAAAACAACATATAAGTAACAAATATCTTATAAATTTATTAACAGCAGTGGTTCACTGCAAGTGCAATAGCTCTCAGATGTTCTGGAGAGAGAGCATGGGCTTGACCTGATGCACTTTGTCCTAATGCCATCTGCAAAAAGGCCTTTCTGAGACTGGACTCTTGGAAGAAGAGTTGTTCTTATGCAGCCAAAGCTTCTCTAACACACATAAACTCAGACAACTGAGAAACCCAAAGTAAGAGTAAGAAACAAAACAAAATAGTATTTTATCTACTTTGCTTTCTATTTGGACTCCTCTCACTTCTTTTCAGATTCTAAGGATATAGTCTCCTCTAGATTTATGTTCATAGGAGGCAGGTATGTGTTTCCTTCAGTTAAAAAAACAAAAAACAAAACAAAACAAAAAAACCAAACAAATCCTTATCATTCACTCTGGGGTTGTGTGTTAGAGAACTGCAAGACAGTCAACTACATTCTAGTTCCAGTTTTCCCTTTATCTAGGTCCTCAGTCATTTTTCATCTATTGAGTCATTGCTTGTTTTTCCTCAAATCCCCAGTGGCCACATTTATCTTCTTTTGCCACAAACTGCCACCCATGGCAGCTGAGCCCATGTGACTATTCAATTCTGATGCAAAGCAAATAAAAAAAAATTACAGGAAAGCAAAAGTCCTCAGACAGACTTGAAAAGAAGCAAACATTTTAAGGTCAATATGTTCAAGATCTCTATTCATGCTACATCTGAAAGTAAAAATATACCTTAAGAACAAACACAACTCATGTCTGCTTTAAATACTGATAGTCAGCAAGCACATAATGAATGAGGTTAATTACCTCCCATCCAAGACCAGCAACAAAGTCTTCATATGCTTGGCTTCCTCTTTCATTGGCCAAGATGGAACACTTGTCTTCTTGCCCTTCAGCAATGTAAAACACTGCTATCTTGTGTGTCTCACGGCTATAGATGTTTAAATTTAAAGGAGTTAAAATTGATAGACATAAACTCTTATTTCACTGTTATTGCCAGCATTCTCTTGGCACTCACTAGGTAGGGGTCAGTCACTCCTCTAAGGTGGCTGATGCATGACCTTATTTGCATTCTGGAAGCTACTAATCAGACCAGTGTTATAACTTTATCATCTGCTTTGCAGAGATGGTTGAAAGGAGACAAAGGTTAATGAAGCAGGAGACCACACCTCAGACACTGGAGACACTAAAACAGTAGGTATCAGAGTACAGCGTCTACCAGGTCCTTTCTATGCTTGGTGAAGAACATTATCTTCTAAAGCAATGGTTCTCAGCCTGTGAGTTGTAACTCCTTTGAAGTCAAATGCCCTTGCAAGGTGTCACATATCAGATATCCTGCATATCAGGTATTTACACTGATTCATAACAGTAGCAAAATTACATTTAAGAAGTAGCAACAAAATAACTTTATGGTTGGGAGGCACCACAACATGAGAAACTGTATTAAAGGGTGCAGCATTAGGAAGGTGGAGGACCACTGCTCTAAAGCATTTCAAGTAGATATGTATTGTAACTAGGTATCTACCTACATTTCATTTTCTCTAGTGTGAGGAGGAAATGGGTAGTTTCAAGACTGGAGCAATGAGACATGCTAAGACTTTATAACAAATGGAAACACTTAGGTATTTTCTTTGTAAAAGTATGTTGAGGGCACCAAATACAGTGGACAGTATTCTGGGAAGATTCTTTTGGGTATATAAACTCTTTATTTGCTTGCTCAGTGATAGATCTGTGACAGATTCCTGCTAAATCCTATAAACATGATATGTACTTTGAGGAAAGAAGACCTGTCTGTTCATCCCCCCCACGCCCCGTCATCTAGTATAGTTTTTGGTGTACAATACAGGCTCAGCTAAGTCTGTTAAATTGACCAGATTCATGACAAGTATATCTGAATGTATTCACCTGTTTCTATAAATGCTACAGTGAAAAAAAGTAGCAGAATAACTGGTGATAACCTGGAGATAAAAGCTCAACTGTTGTTTCAGATGAAGCTTAATCAAGAACCTCCCATTCCACAGCACCATTGTCCATGAGCTGTATTCTATCATAGCCTCAATGGTGAAAGAATTAGATCTCCACTTCCGGGCAGCCCCACCCTTCTCACATTCACATTACATCATGAAAAACTGCATAGGAAAAAGCATCAAGTGCTTCAACAACACGGAAATGTTTCTATTGTCTAATTGTTTAATATCTCAACACTGTAATACAATTAGACATTCAAATTGGTAGATCTGGACTCCATATTTTAACAAATTTTCAAATATTTCCTTTTTATGGTTATTTTTCTACTTATTAGACAAGGATACTTGAAGCTCAACTAAAAAGTTACATACATCACAGTAGGAGAAGCATTTTCTCCTATTCATTAGCTAGATATTGATCCCCCCCATCATTCTCATGGAATAAATATATGTGAAGAAGAATCAGAAAATACATGAAGACAAGAAAAAGAACTCTCAATTTGAACATGTAAACAAAATATAGCTATACTACTTTAGAAAATGGAAAGAAGTGCTGAAAAGAGGGAGTATTTTTATTTTCTATTATTTTATCTTTTGTAGTGATGGACCTTATAGGGACTATGCAATCCTGTAGTCAAGACCTAGGGAGTCTAGAAATTGCCATACCATTAACTACCCCAAGAAGCAGGCAAGGGACAACAAGAAAGGTCCCCTAAACAGGCTCATCACAGGAGCTGTAATAACAGCAGCTTAGATGGTATCAGGCATCCTAACCTTTACCTGAAAGGTTATTTTAGCAAAAGAACAAAAGCAAAGTTAATTTTTTTTTCTTTTCTGAAACTCTCTACATACTTAAAAGTCCTTAGGATTCAATTTTTCTCTGCTCGATAGACTTGACATACAAAAATCCAAAACAAAACAAAAAAATCCCTCTGATTTATCTAAAATACATCAGTGTTTTATCCTTAAAGCCCAGGATTTTTCCATCCTGGGTCCTTGAGTGGTCATTTACTCAGTGCAGGAGCACAGAGCGCTAAGCTCAAATGAAGGCCTGACTGATGTGGGTGTGAGGAAAGGTGACCTTTAGTTGTAAACATTCATCAGATTTCACATCCTCCAAAATATTAGCACTGCAGAGAGCCTGCTAAGATGCAGACACTGTGCCTGGCCTTATTAGCGTCAGGCTTTTGAAATGGTAATTACAACATCAACAGCACTTCATATCTACAAGCTGCACAACCACTGCATGAAGGAGCAGGTAATTCAGGAACATACATACATAAAATCAACAACACAGCCTTCCTCATTAGGATGCATTTTTTTTTCTTATTAGAAAAAGATTAGAATAGTTTCATTTTCTTGTGCTGTCAGGTTTTAAAAACCAAACAAAGAAAACCATGTCTTTACCATTTCCTTCACCACATAGTGGCAAGAAAGCCCACAGTGATTTATATGTCCAGCCATCACACACAGTATAAAGATCCTAGCTGCAACACTATTTTTTTTTTCTCAAAACATGTGAAGAAGGTACTGTTCCCCTACAACAGTGATACAAATTGACAGTGGGAATAAATAGAAATGTCCTGAAAGTTAAGGGACAGGGTGTATTCTTGCTTGGTATCAGACTAATCTATAGTACAGGCTATATTTCTTATAGGTAAAAAAACCCACCAGACTTAATTTAGGTTTTTAAAAGGCAATCTTGAAAATACCCTTTCCCATGAAATAAATTGATGTGCATTTAGAGGCCAAGACGATGTAAGTCCAAGAATTGGGGTTCTAAGTGAAGGTTAATCAAAGGGCAGAAGATTGCCAATCAGCTACCCAAAGCCATGTTTTACTGCAACAGCACCCCAGGGAGCTAATTCAATTGCACCTCATGCAACTAAAGTACATTAACATTCAACAAATTGGCTGCAATTACAAGATACCAGTGCATTCACTTAACACTGGAGAAGCAGGGAATAATTCAGCGTATGCTGGAAAAGCTGGGCTTGGGGTCCAAATGATTGTTTGTTTAACATCAAAGGCCAAGAGTGAGGAAACAGTGCTAACTGCAGAAATCCCTCACAGACTTTCCAGAGGGCCCAGTCTCTGTCCTAGAGAGAGCAAGGAGAAAAATACTCAACAGAGAAATGGCAGGGCCTAAAGCACTTCTTAAACAATTTTGAAATTCAAATGAAGCTTTACTTGAATCGAGAAATAAAAACATTTAAAATACCAGTGGAGTCACAGGATCTGCACAATTACAACCACAAATGAATTGTTTAAACTTGTGTATTTTCTTTTCTTTAAATTTTATTTCTTGATACTAAAATGCTTAGCACTTCGCAGAGCAATAGAGTTACCAGGAGGAAAGGTCCTCCTCACATCACCTTCTGCAGATGGAATCAGGCTCACCACAGCCACCCATGGCACATCCCTAACACTTAGAAAACAAGTACATGCTCCAACATGTGTATGGCTCTAAGAAGCCATAAATGATGAGAAAAATGCATGGGAAGGTAGAAAAAGGGTGGGGGTATGACACCCCTATGACACTTATAGCCTTTTGATTCCTACATAATGGTCCATATACATTAATGTCTTAATTCTAAATGCTCCTGAAGGAGTGAAAGGATATATGGCCATAAGTCAACTTCATATGGCTTTATCTGCTGAGTCTTTGGTGATAGACCAAGAGGATCTTTTGGATTTGTTGGAACAGAAAGAGAAGAAATAAAGTAATAAAGGTAGTGAATTTCTAAGACAGTCAACCTCTTCCTCAGCCTCCTGACTTGAGACAAGAGCCTGGCAGCTGCCAGCCCACTACTAATAGACTGGCACGACAAGTTTAGGACATGCCACACAACAATGGGGACCAATCAACCATTTTATCTGTCTTCAAATTGACCAACCCTAAAGCAGGAAAAAAAAAAAAAAAACAAACAAAAAAAAAAACTCTTAGAGGCTTACCCGACCCCACCCAGCCAAGACCTCAAGAGGATACTGGATTTTCAGCTTCTAAGTACGTCCTCTGCTTTGCGGAGGATCTTCTTCTGTGTACATCAGCTATGTGCATGTTTCCTCACCCTCAATAAATGCCTTTCTTCAACTGCTGGTCTGTCTGTGTGCTTGAAATTTCTCTGCTGCCACTTGTTTTGCTTCAGAGTTTTCCAGCTTTTCAATTCTTTAACTGACAGAGAAAATGAACCCAACCAAGACGCCTAGATTTCATCATTTGTGTTGTGACAAGATTTTTTTTAATAAATCCTCTTAAAGATTTGGTACAGGTGTGTGTGTGTGTGTGTGTGTGTGTGTGTGTGTGTGTGTGTAAATGTGCACATGTATATGCCTTTTCCATTCCAGGTGGAGTTCACTAGTTATTATTGTATACCTAGGTTCAAGAATTCAAACCACTACCAAAATATCACAGTTATAAACCTAATACCCAGATAATAGTGACATGAGCCAGCATTACTTAAGAATAATGAGTAAAAATATAAGAAGTCCATTTGATCACAAATGATAGTAAAAATGCTTGCTTAGAAAACAGCATGGCATCGACACAAAATAGGTCAATGAATGAGAACTCAAAATACATCCACTTAGTTGCAACCATTTAATTTTTGATAATGATGTCAAACACACATGAGAGAAAACTAGCTTATTTAATGTGTAGAAGAATAAAATTAGATCCCCCTTTTTCACCCTATCTAAAAATCAATTCAAGATGGACTAGAGACTACATTTTAGGTTAATTACCAGAGAAAAACAGGGAAAATAGTTTAAGAGAAAAAAATAAACAGGAATTTTCTAATAGCAGAGGAAACAATTCCAGAACTATTAAATGAGATTATACAAAAATCAAAAGACTTTCGCACGGCACGAAGAAAACAAATCACCATACTGAAGAAAGAGCTACAGAATGGGGAAAAGCTTTGACAACTAAAGTCAGATGGGAGTCTAATACACAGGGTATATCAAGAACGACTAAACTAAACATCAAACCCCAAGTCAACAAGTAGTTTAATGAACAGGATAATTCTTAAAAGAAGAAATACAAGTGGCCTCTAAATAATTTAAATGTCCAATGTCTTTAGCCACTACAGCAATGCCAATTAAAACTGCCCTAAGATTCTACCTCCTCTCCATCAGAATGTCTTTTACCAAAAAAAAAAAAAAAAATCCATGCAAGGTAGGGTGTCAGGGCTGAGGGGTGCTTTATTCATTACTGAGGGGAATACACAGGGCAACCACTGTAGAAATCACTCCAAAGTGGTCACCCTTGACCACAAATACATAAAAACAAAACTAAATAGACCCAGTAGGTTGCATGCATGTATATATGTGTACACACACATACAGTAAAGAAAATGTAGTGAATAAAATACAGTTAGAAGAACTTACCTAAGAACATTCTCTCTCTCTCTCTCTCTCTCTCTCTCTCTCTCTCACACACACACACACACACACACACACAAGCAACAATTAATGAAAAAGAGGCCATGGCGGTAAAAGAGAACAAAATGTAAGAGGTTTTTGGTTTTAAGTTGAAGTAAGCCCATGACCCAGCTACTTGGAAACTGAGGCAGGCAGGAAGATGACTTGCTCAAGGCCTATCTGGCCTACAGAGTATGTTAATGGCCGGCCTTGGCAACTTAAAAGAGTTTCTGTCTCAAAAACTAAAACAAAACAAATGTTCAGTGAAGGCCAGTATCAGCAGATTCTGGGCTACAGAAACACTATGGGTATCTCTGTAGGTACCTTCTTTTCTGAAACTGCATTTGATAACATGAGTTCACAAAGATAGACAGGAAAATATATTTTAGTATACTTTCACATACCACTGACGAGAGTCCAAATTCTTTAGCTCTCTCAATAATTTTGAATTTTTCTTCAACAAATGAAAATTCTTCCTAAAAAGAACAAAAGAATGGAAGAAGAAATTAATGTGACTACAGACCAATTTTGCTACCTTTTAATCCAATGACAAACATAGTCATCATGGTAGTTTGAACAGGAATGGTCCCCATGGGCTCATAGAGAATGGCACTATGAAGAGGCTGTGTCCTTGTTGGCAGTAGGTCTGGCAAGTGTGTAACTGGGGGTGGGCTTTGAGGTTTCAGAAGCTCAAGCCAGGCCCAATGTCTTCCCCTTACTGCTGCCTGAGGATCTAGATGTGGGACTCTCATCTATTTCTCCAGCACCATGTCTATCTGTGTGTCTCCATGCTTCTCACCAGGATGACGAACTAAAACCTCTGAACCTGTAAGCCAGCCCCAATTAAATGCTTTCCTTGATAAGAGTTGCCATGGCCATGGACTTTCTTCACAGAATGGTAACCCTAAGATAGCTACCACCCATCCACCTACTATCTCAATCACTGAAAAACTGTGATAGACAATACAGTTGTTTGAATGAGATGTCCTTCATATTCTTGGACATCTGAATACTTGTTCCCCAGTTTGTGGTCTTGTTTAGCTAAGTTACAAGATGTGGCCTTGCTAGAGGGAGCATGTCACCAGGGGTAGGCTTTGAGATTTCAAAAGCCATGTGACACTTCCAGTATACTCTCTCTGCTTCCTTCTATCAATTAGAGATGTGAGTTCTCAGCTGCTGTGCAGTTGTCTTGTCTGGCACCTGCTGTTCCTGCCATTACGGATCCTAAGCCTCTGAAACCCTATGTCTAAAATAAACTCTTCTATAAGTCGCTTTGCTCATAGTGTTTTATCATAGCAAAAGAAAACTAATTCAAAAGTCTTCAAAATGAGTTCCAATATCCTACACAGATATTACGCAGAGACATAGCACAGTATGTCTCTAACATAGCCACAGTATCGGCTGCCTTCTAGTGATACTGGAAAGCTCTTCAGTCAACACTACATCCTTGTGTGCATGTGTCTGTGTCTGTTTTCAGTGTCAGCTCTGAGAATCTCTTCCTCACCCTGTCTTTAAAGCTCCACTCCACTATCAGGTCCAGCTCAAACCCACTCTCTTCTCTGAGGTCTCCAGCACTGCCCACACTGCCCATTGGATCAAACTGTTCCTCTTGGCCTCCTGTGCCACTCTGTCCTTTGTCTGAGGTCCATCAAGTTCACATTCCTCATCAATCCTGAGGCTTGACAGTGATTTACTCACCTTTGCAGTCCACTTGCATCTTGTATGAAAATAGAAACAGCAGTGGTCAGGGACACAAAAGGAAAACAATGGTTCATGTGCTTTCAGATGACTGACAGGTATTTAGGTAGTCAATGTATATACTACTGTAGCAGTTCAGTTTTATTTCTAGCTTTAATCCAGTAGCTAGAAATCTTTACAGTAAAGATGATCTGTAAAGATTGAAATTTGGAAAACCTCTATTTCTTATTCTTTAACCTCAAATTATTAATAGTAAAAAGAACCATCACATAGAAATAGTGATAAAATATCAGAGCATCGTTACCTTCTGTCCCAGGAATTCATTCCTAGGTCATCAAGTAACAACCTGCAGAAATAAAAGGGTCCGCGGGGCTCCACTGGTGAAGGCTGCCTTTGGCTGGTAACCTTCACTGCCGAATCAGAGTTACACCTCTGAATGTACTCATCTTCCTGAATGTTCTGGCGAAGAATGACCTCAATGATTTCCTTCTCTTGGTCACAGTTCATCCCGCATGGGGGTGGGGAAGGCTCATTTAGATTTAGTTGTGATGGTAAAAGGCATTCAGGGCTTGTATGGCCAATGTTTTCAAGTAATTTGTCAAGTGCGTCATCTCCTTCATCACTGTGAGAAAAGTCTTTCTGAGGTCTGCATGTGTGTTGATGCCAGCCAGAAATCTGAAAAGAGGGATTGCTTCCACTGGGTGCCAAGTGGCCTTCCAGAGGTCCATATAGAACCTTGCCATCCCAAGAGTACTTTCCTGAGATATCCCTCACAATGACTCTCACATCTGAGAGGGAGGCCCCTGAAGTCCCTCCATCTGGTCCTTCTGCAGGTGTCTGAAGGTAGGAGATGAGGGTGCTATCATTAAATACAAAGAGCTGCAGGTTTGGGCTCCTAAAAACCTCCGAGGACAACTCAGAGCCCTCCACATGGGCGTTGTCATGGTTCTCACTGACCAGGCTGTGCAGCACGGCAGGGCCCCCACTCAGTGGGTAGTGGCCTAGGTGGTTCACTAGGTGGGCCATCACCATTCGTGCCGTGAGGGGAATCAACTCCACACTTCTTCTCTTCTTCTCTGTGAACAGAGAAAGAAAAAGTGAGGAGACAGGCGGCCACCATGAGATTTCTGTCAACAGTTTCAATTATTTGGCATGGAACTCATAGAGATCCACTTGCCTCTGCTAGGATTAAAGATGATTAGACATCATATCCAGCTGAATGTTTGGTTTTTAACTGTAAGACTGTTTTTTCATTTTGACACTAATATGTTTTGAATTTAAGGTAACAGTTGAAATAGATTGCTAAAGAACTAACTTACATGAAGCTGTCACTATAAAAGGGACTTTAAAAAGTCAAATGAGTCAAAGAGAAACATCCCCATGTTAGGCAGATAAAGGCTAGGGGGCTTAGGTGAGGGTAAAAAGCAGGTTGGAGGAGCAAGTGGGGCCAGAAAGCTGGCTAGGAAGGTTACTGTGGCACCCTTCTATTGGGTGAAGGTAGACCTAATAAGGACATTAATAAACCTCAGGGCCCATGTTTAAAGATAGGAAGCAATTTGTTTAATAATCATTCTGACAGTTTACATTTTGTTATTAGGGCACTTAAAATATTTAAGAGAGCTTGTCATATGAATAAATTATGAAGGCACTTACAAGGACTTAACTAGGTTTGTTCTTGATGATCTAGTGTTCAGTAACAACTGATTTCTTAGATTTTAACTTAAATATATACAAAGGTTTTGGTCACAGCCGGAGCAGCAGGGCCTTACAAAATAGGTAAAATGGAAAGGCAGGTACGCTAATGCTAGAACTAGAAACTGAAATGAGTTTTTCAGGCTGAGGGTACTGAGGAAAGTTCACTCTGCCAAATTTATAAAACCCAGTGCCTCAATTGGATAACAAGTGAAAATGAAACTTCTAGAACTTTGTGAAAAAAGTCTAAATATTTAAATTAAGGTTTATAATTTGAGCTAAGAGTATTAGGAAGTAACTGGCTTTTAGAATCACAATATGAACAATTAGCACATAAATCACTGTAAATATATAACCTTATAACATATGTAAATATACAACTATATATAAACATATAATACTTTTAGCTTTAGACATTACCCAACCAGCTTATATATAACAAATTGTTTTGTGCTGTATAAAAACCCTAGAAATAAACAAGTCTCTGAAATTTGGGAAATTCTGAGCAATGTGTGAGGACAGTAAGTTCACCTTGAATTTTCTTGGATTTCTTGTCAATTTTTTCAATGTACATAAAATCTATATCCAATAAAATGTCACACAAGTGATCATTTACATCTCTTCCTAAACTTAAACTTTTTCCCACAGCCTAAGAGAAATGTGTACGATTTCTACACAACTAAGAAATTTAATGCTCCAGCTAAGAAGTGCTATTGCCCCAGAGACCCACATGAAACCAGCCAGGAGTTCACAGTTCATAATGTGAAACACACCGTTGTCATGACAGCAGGGCAGGCATAAAACTAACGATAAAGATACGAGATAACAAAAGGTCAAGAAAAGATCAGTTGGAAAAACAACTTCCCTTTACTTTTGCTCACTTTGTGTTTTGTATTTTGTGAATATTTGAATTCTACAATGGGAGAATGACTTAGAGTCCTATCCAGCTATGACAGGATGATGCTTCTAGTAAAATCCCAAGTGGGTCTGGTAATGAAGTCAGCAAAAGGAGCATTTGTGAAATACTGACCTTTCCTCCTGCCACACTTCAGCTATGTCTACATCTTATATGTTCCCTGAGAACTGGTCTAGATTAAACTAGTGATAAATCCAGATCAAGCTTCTACAAATTATTAAAACAGGAAAGATTCCAAGTCTTCTCTCTAAAAGCTTCACCTCTCACTTCTCGAAGCTCCTCCCTTTCTATTTTAAGTAGTTATTAACAATGATCAATCTGAGCACATGTGCTCACAGATGGTTTGAGTGTGCATCTTGCTTGTAACTTTTTTTAATATTAAATTTTATTTTATGTAAATTGGTGTTTTGCCTGCATGTATAACTGTGTAAGGGTGTTCAGATCTTGGAATTACAGACGGTTGTCAGCTGCCATGTGGATGCTGGAAATTAAACTCAGGTCCTCTGGAAGAAGTCAGTGCCCTTAACCGCTGAACCATCTCTCCAACCCTCTTGCTTATAATTTTATTCAAAAGTAGTAATTATATCAATAATAGGTAATGGCTTAAGTAAATCAATAAAACAGGGATGAACCTATATTAGGGTATACTCCACATTCTCACATGACCACAGCCTGCTATGTCTCTTCCCCTTCCTCCAGAGGGGTCTGTCTCAGGTTTCAGTGGTCACCAACTCATGCTATCTAGCTAAATAAGCCTCTCTGGACTAAGTATTCTGGTAAAGTCCATATCTAAGCACTTCCTTGCAAAACAGCCCTTCCTTTTTCTGTTCTCTCCTTCCCTGGGCTTGTTGAAGCACCTAGCACTGCTAATTGCTTCTGCACCACCTACTCTCTGACCTTGATGTCCAAGAATAACCTCTATTAAATCTGTGCTGGTCCTTTTCCATGTCCCTGACTTTCCTTGCTTGGTGATAGCCTCTCATTGCCTTTCCCTTATGAATGCTTTGCCATCAAGTTTCATTCTTGGGCCTAGCTTTCAAACTTAAAAGCTTCATGCAATTTCCCTAGGTAATGGTATACTGCCCTGTAGCCAAAATTTTCAAACTGTTAATTGAGTCAGTTGAAGATTCATACACAGTAATGAGAAATAAAAGAGATCTTAAATACCCCTCATCTCAGGGGTAACATCTTACACGTAAAGCACAATACCACAACCAGGAAGTGGACATTAATATAATCCATTAATAAATTGGTACATACCAGTTTTATACATTTATATGTGTTTAGTTTAGTCAAAATCTGCCACTCTTATAGTGACATCTTCAGACTCATATTCCAAAGTTTACATTGGATGCTTTTCATTTGGAGCAGTGATAAAGGGGAAGATACAGCAGTCAATCCTAACAATCCCACAGACTTGTCTGCTACAGAACACATCCCAAGTAGGGGTAAGTAAGCTCCCAGCTTCCTGAGGGTATTCTGGAATACTCTATGAGCTCTTTTAAAGTCGGCCCTCCTGGACCGTCCTGAGGATGCTTCCAGCCCATGATTGTCCTATCTCTCCCACCAGATGTAAAACTTCCAAGGGATAGAAAAATGAGCCTGCTTTCTTTGCAGCCCATGGGTACAAGACAAGAGACCTTTGGCAACACAAAAGAATGTGAATAATTTAAGATGGGAAAAGATGGAGGAAGAAAAAGGAGGAAGAAACAGGGAAGGTAGTCTGCCATCAGAGACTCCACAAACTGGGGCTTCAACAAGTAGATTCAAAACAAACACAAAGCCCAAGCACGAACAAGACTACAACCTTACTGTGGTGATATGTATTTAATAAAATTAATCTGGAATATCAGTCCACCACAGAATCAAACCAGGTCAGGGAGCTGAGACCCACACCTTTAATCCTAGCTTTAAGAATATAGAAAGAGGAAGTGAAGAGAGCTTGGCAGATAAATAGAAGAAGTTTTTCAGCTTTCCCAGAAACTTTCCCTTCTGTTGAGAACTCAGAGGCATTCAGCTGGAGGATTCCTGGAGACAGGCCTGAGGAGTTGGCTGGGTAGCTATGGTTTGTTTCTGATATTCCAGCTTTTCCCCAGTATCAGGCTTTGGGTGTTCATTATATGCTAACTAAAGCTCATGTAATACTTTACCTCTTCCTGCCCATAAGATTGTACGTGTGTAGACATACGCACCCTCTTCCACAGTCAGCAGGTTCCCCAGGTCTGCCACTGAATGATACTGGACTGGCTCTGAGTTCTTCACATTTGCCAGAGGCAGGAAGGGGTCATAGTCCGTGGATGACAAGTCAGCCAAGGTCAGCGTGTAGTGACTTTGCTGTGTGTATGTGCTGGAACCACAGACACAGCAGTGCAGAACCTGAGGAGAACAGCCAGGAATGGCACTCAGTATGCTACCACCTCCTGAGCCCTGACAAACTGTCCAGCCCCCACAGGGCTGGGGAGACAGGACTCTTACTTAGGAACATGTCAAAATATGGAGTTCTTTCCACTGTAAAATATCTTCTTGCTACAGGCAAGTCAGTAACAATACCTATATTCTCAGGGCAAACAGAAAACACAGTGAAAAGGTCTCTGTTGTTGTGTGATTGCATCCACCTCAGTCTGTCATTCTCCAAAGACAACACAGGTGGGATGAACCAGCCCAGGAGATGAAGATGCTGTGGGAAACCCTCATGGTAGAAGAGGGCAGGGTGACCACAACCTGATCTAAACTCAGTACAACACATGAACCCACAAATTACAGGGGATAATTTAATATAATTTTAAAAGCATAATTAAATAAAAGTAATTGAATACAGATTTTAAAGTCTCTTACTTTTCACAAAGTGAGATTTCTTAATGCCTATCCTAAGGATTTTTTCCCTCTTTGTTCTTTTAGTATTGTTTCGATTCTGGTTTTGAGACAGGGTTTCATTATGTATCCGAGGCTGCCTTGAACCCAAGACAATCCTGTTGCCCCCATGCTCCCAAGTGCTGGGATTACAGGCATGAACCACTACACCTACTTCTTGAGGTTTCTTTAAGGCAAAGAGATTACTAGAAGAATTATGTTTTTTTTTTTTCTTACTCTGATAAACAGATCTTTGAATGCTACAGACCCTTCTATAATATAAACAGCCCATTTTGAAATTGAGTAGGCAGAGATTATGTGCCATGAAAATTGGGGGCATTCTGATCAAACAGCAGTTGTTTAAAGATGACAGTTATGTGAAATGTATGTATCTTCACCTTGGCAACTACTGGCTTTCTACAACTGTATCTGCTCTGCTTGTTCATTAATTATTTATTTCTTTCTGAATACTTAATCTTCCACAGGTCCTTTTCAGAAGGCATGAATACATAAATGTACAAAATGCACAACATTTTAGTAACTTATAATCCATAGGTCCACCATCTGTGCCCGAGGCTTTGAGGAGACTCACCCTGTAGATATAATCCAGCAAGGGAGCCCGGGGTGGGTGCAGCTCCTCCAGAACCACCGTGGACACAGGGTGGAGAAGGGCATTCACAGGCAGCGCCATGCACCAGTCCAAGAGGCAGAGGAGCAAGGACACAATAAACTAGAACAAGAAACATATTTAGATTTTCACTCTATGGCCCTTAGGACCCACTACATACAAAAATAAACAGAACCAGGGGCTGGAGAGATGGCTCAGCGGTTAAGAGCACTGTCTGCTCTTCCAGAGGACCCGGGTTCGATTCCCAGCACCCACATGGCAGCTAACAACTGTCTGTAGTTCCAGTTCCAGGCAAACACCAAGGCAAATAAATAAATAAAGTTAAAAAAAAAAACAACTCATTAAAAAAAATAAACAGAACTGTCTCTGCTCAATATTCAATGGACATACAACTGCAAGGTAAGTATACAAACAAAAATGGCTTTCATAGGAAAGAATGTTAAAGCCAACATATAAGGATGTAATAAATGACACCCTTATTTGTAAAATTAGTTATCATTCTGTCTCATACCTAAAAATAACTGTGGGGAAAGCTACCTAACAGGTAACTTACCTTTTTATCTGTTTCCACTGAAGAGTACTCTGCACTTGGCAAAAGAAATGCAATTGTGGCCACAAGAATCTGCATAAAAGATAAAATTCAATCAAGTAGACCATGATAGTTTAGAAGCCATATGTTAAGAATCTCAAGATGTCCTTGCAACTAAATATAGCTTGGTATCTACTCACTGGATGATGATAGACTGATGAGGGTCATTCATAGGAGATTTGAAAATAATAATCCTGTAATGGTTTCTATTTCTTTAGTGGGAGACCAAGACCTCAAGGCAAGAAATAGTTCTCTCTATAGTCACATAATATCTACTATTAGTCCTCCATTTCCAGTGAAGAGAAAAAATTTTCAAAAATAATTACTAAAGGTTCTCATTTGCTATTATAAATTAGCACAGGTCTATACCTCCTGTTCCAACATCACAGCATGCCACTCATTCTCACAGGTATCCTGTTTGCATAATTACATGGTGACACTAAACACAACTTTACATTTTGCAGCAGAGTAAAAAGTCCATTTTGATCCAGGTCACTCCAGGTCAAAAACCACTTGTGACTCTTGATGTAATTCTGGGAGAACAAAGTGATCTCAACCAATGAAGTCTGTCTAGGGCTGGGAGGAAATGAATCTGCATCATTTCTTCTCTCTCTCTGCCATCTGTTATGGGGACAAATCAAATTTCCAGAGTCTCCACTGGATGGGAAAGAATGGGGCTTGCTTGAAGAAGTACGGCTATAAAATTTGTCAGGCATGGGAGTGCCTTATCACAGGCACCTATGCACTAGTTCCTGCTTGGCTCTGAGCAAAGATCCCTTGGCTGTAGCTGACCTCCAAGGGACTGTGGTTGAGTACTTCCTGTTCCTCCTGCCTCCTCTCCTGGGCCACCTCTTCCTTAGAGGTTAATACTGCACTGATCTCATTACTGCCGAGTAACCATACCACAGCAGCAAGTGTGGCCCAGGACTTTAGTCTGGGAACAACTCTGGCTTTACAGCCAGGCCCCCACCCTACAAGGAAGGCATTAAACCAGCTGCCTCCTCCTTGTTGGCACCATCCAAATTACTCCCAATGAATAAAGCCCAACCTACAAAAGGTCTCTTTGTTGTGGTTGTGTCTGCCTTTCAAACTCTCCAATCATCAGCCCCTGCCCGGGAACACTGCAGGCTTCTTTACACAGTGCCTAGACCTGCAGCTGAGAAGAGCTAGCCAAAACTGCCTGAAAACCGGGTTCACATGGCAGTTTAATAGTTGCTTCTTTAACAATTATTTGATGATATACACTTAATTAGAATTCAAATACATTATTAAGAAGGAAATGCGGATGCTTTAGCATTATGGATAAAGGACTTACTTCTGCCATTTTTCGCGGTAGAGCAGTTTCAAACATCTGAAGCTTTTCCCAGTAGGAAACCAGCAGCTGAAGAACATCACAGGCTACCTGGGCCACGATCTTGTTAGGAAACTACAAAAAAATCCAAAACCCCCACATAAACAGAGCAGCACATCAGGCGTATGCTCTGGAGGCAGACCAAGGTTGTTTGCTCTTCCCAGCCTTATACACCTAGCTCATGTGCAACTGATGAAAATTGTGTCCAATTAACACCATTTGCACATGACTACTCCATCATTCTACACTGCTGATTATTTGAAATCACCTACATTAATTTATATATCTGTAGAAAAAGGTGGCCACTGTCTGCCTAGAAATTGAAAGCCCAAGTTCAAAATTCTGTATTCAACAAATATAAAGCATACTATCAACAACTTGAGGAAATTAAAATAGAGTATTTGGTTGAGTGTCCTCTGTGTGTTGTACCTTCTGCACAAATGTAACTCATTCTGTCACTGATAAATTGTCATTGACATTTTTGTAAGGAAGATGCTATCTTCATTTCATACACAGAGAGATGGGAACTACAATGAACACTCTAACAGGTCCATAATATGTATAATTGGAATTCTTTCCTGGTACTTTACATTTTCCCTAATAATTACAGAAAAGTTGCAGACATTTTGAGAATTAATAAATATTCAAAGAAGAAAATCTGCTTCCCGCCCTGAGACAGTTCCTAGTATTAACTATGGTGTCAAGGGCCAGGCCAGAAGAATCTGTGCCATGTGGCATCATTGCTTACAAATTCTTACATTCTTCATCAAGGGATCAGTAGCAGGTAGCTGCCCAGCTTCTAAGATAAAAGCAAGTGTTATACAGGCAGGATGAGGAGAAGAGGAGAGTAGAGGACACACATGAGGAACAAGAGGCATTGAGTTTCATCAGGCAGGGCCTAGACCAGTGTCCCATCCCAAGCCTAAAACACACTGAGGGCTCATCACCCCATATGTCAAGGAAAAGAATATGCAAAGGGAAAACAGGACTGCCACTGATTTAATGACAACTGCCCAGCATCTGCTGTAATCATCGTTACTATTATAGCTGCAAGAAGAAGAAGAAGAAGAAGAAGAAGAAGAAGAAGAAGAAGAAGAAGAAGAAGAAGAAGAAGAAGAAGAAGAAGAAAAAGAAGAAGAAGAAGAAGAAGAAGAAGAAGAAGAAGAAGAAGAAGAAGAAGAAGAAGAAGAAGAAGAAGAAGAAGAAGAAGAAGAAGAAAGGAGGCCTGGAAAGATGGTTCCCAGTTTCCATTCAGATTTAGCTGAATCCTCCTATAGCCTGAATAAACTCCTTCTACTTCCTGCATATGAGTTCCCTCTTTCACTAGTAAAATGGGAACACTTCCTTTGCCACTGAGAACTCCCACAAAGCCTTCGGCACAGTGCCTGGCAGATTCAGTGGATCTGCAAATTTGATAGTAACAGTGCTAATTATGTCTACTGTTTCTGCACAGGAACCAAGAAGGGCAGAATACAAGCTCTGTTTAGGAAGCCGCTTAACTGCACAAATGGAGGATCAATTATGTCTTTTACGCCACACATATCTACTTTCAAAGCTGGCTTTGTCACTCATGCCTGTATTGCCTTGGACTTGTGAGTGAATTTCTCTGGGACTTTATTTCTTCTGGTGTGAAACAGGGATTGTGGTATTCACCTTGCAGAGAGGTTATAGAAATTCTACGAAGTACCTAGAGATTGCCAATATTCTAGTTCCATGTGATGCTCAACAAGCTGCACATTTCTCAATAGCAAAGCAAAGAAGGAAAATGTCCCCCAATGCCTTATGTTCAGGCAGCAGATAAACACCCAGGCTCCTAAGGGGAAGCTGCAGCCTCCTATCTCAGTCATGTTAAAGAGGTCACAGCTTGAAACCTCACTTTGTTAAATCCTAAAATGTCCAGCCACCAGAAGAGACCCAACTGGCCTAGGCCTGGTCCACAAACAGACTATAAATGACCTAAGAACATCTGTCAATACTGAGGCAGCCACTGGCACTCAGAATGGGACTCATAAGCTGCTGTCTCTCTATAACACAGGGAGCTGCAAAAATGAACTAATTAAAACTAAAACTGGGTAAAATCCTGGGAGAAAGCTTAGTGTCAAACAAGCATTAAGAAATTGGAATACCTTCAAAGTTACACCTATCACATTGATGGCATCCTTCACCTGAGGATGGCTGGCACACTGTGTGAGCTCTTCACAGATCCAGACCCCAAGGGAGCAAATGGCAATGCACCTTTGAAAAGAGAAGCAAAGGAAGAAAAACACTCATGAAATTCAATGTCTTAAAATGACAAAGTAAATTTATTTATCCAAAGAAGCAACAATTATAGATGTACTAACAGAATATTTTTCTTGAGAGGAAAGATAAAGAAGTTCCAGTGGGCCAGTTTTCAGGATAAACAGAATAACCAATGCTAGTTAGTGCTTAAATATTTCATGAAACAAGTGACAGATTTTCTGTTAACTACCATAATCCATGTCATCCATTTTTGTTGACTCTAAACTGTTATTACATTTTATTGTTGAGATAATTTTGAGGCGGAACAAAAGGCATGGATCTTAGATTATTGAAAATTCCCATACAATGTGTAAGGACAAATACTATATTTGATTTTAAAGTAACTTTCAAAATAAATATATTTTTACTATTATTTCTTCTAAACACTGTGCTAGCATAAGCTATTCTTCAAAAAAATGTGACTTTCCATAAATAAAACAAATTAGGGGAAAGAAATTACAAAGATTATTTAATGGGCATGAGAAATTAAAAAAAAAATCAGATATATCCCACAAGGCTTTGAGCTGAAAAGCTGAGTAAGTATTTTCAGTTTTTTGAGATGAAATTTCAGGAGCATCAGGCTTCATAGGGTAAGGGATGTCAGAATGCACTAGAAGATTCAGTTATAGCTATGTTACGTTTGGATGTTAAGATGCCCACCTCAAGCATGCAGCTCAATATCTAATTCTGGATATGCAAGAAATTTATTAAAAAGGTCAGGTAAATAAATTGGAAATGATCAAAAATGCAGTTACAGACTCACTAAACTGTGTGCAGGAAGTCATGGGGAAAGGCAAGTTTCAGACCTACTGGCTGAATCACTTTAATGTGCAAAATTTAGGTAGAGAGGGGGCATTAGCTCAGGGGTCAGGAAAGGAGCAGTGGCCAGAGCAAAGTATATTCTATTGCAGGGGTAGACACTGTTTAACAGTAGGTAAAGACAGACTAACTTCAAAGCTATTAAAAATAACAGAAAAATCTCTGAATAACCTTTATGAAAACTGAATGAAAACCTAGGACAATAAAATTAACTATAAAAAAAAAGCATAGAAAAAGAGGCAGGAAAAAAGGAGTAAACAGGAGAAATGCTTAGGATTTCTAATTAAAAATAAAATATTAAATAAAATAAAACACATACCCAAAAGATCATTGGTAATAACAAATACAAATGAACTAAAGTCTCCATTAAAAAACAATTTTTACAATCATAAAATCCAGATACATACAGTTTTTGCAAAGGCACCATAAAGAGAATACAGAAAAGCTATTTTGAAAAGATAAAAAGTATTATATAGCATGTAATCAGGAGCACATAAAGTGGTCTCTAAAATAAAACAAACCATCCATGGAAATGAAGAAGGTCATATAACATAAACTTTTGACATATATAAACACAAATTTTTGACTCACTACAGAGATAAGACAATTCCAAATACCTATGCAACTAATAACATCATAGCCTTCGACAGAAATTCCAGAAAACAGATTAAGGTACAATAGTGGAAAGCTTCTAACATGCCTTTCAGTAAATGATCAAATTAAAACACAAACAAACAAACAAAAAAATCCAGAAAGAATGCAGAGTATGTGAAACACTGGAAGGTTACATTTAAAACAGTATACCTCAGGATTAAAAAACAGTTTGTACATTTTCTTTTACTCATTTTTATTTTATGCTTATAAGTATTTTGGCTGCATGTATATTTGTAGTACCAACAGAGGCGAGGAAAGGGTACCGGGTCACCTCGGACTGGAGTTACAGATAACTGTGAGCTGCTATGTGGGTGCTGGGATTCAAAACCCAAGTCCTCTGGAAGAACAGCAAGTGCTCTTAGCCACTGAGCTATCTGTCCAGCCCCTATGCACATTCTTTTCAAGAATATATGGGACATCTACTGAAACTGACTATACATAGGTCCTAAAGCAAATATTAACAACTTTAATACAGTCATCATTCACATACTTTTATCTATATTGTAATTACTTGAGACAAAAAGAGAGAAATGAAAAGTAGTGATGGGGCAATGACTTGCTCTTGAAAGGACCGCAGTTCAGTTTCCAGTACCTACATGGAAGCTCGCAATCATGCATAACTCTAGCTCGATGCAAAACAATAATTCATATAAAATTGAAAATATTAATAAGTCTATTTTTAAATTTAAAATATTTGAATTTCTAAGATAAAAATAATCACATATGTGGAAATTAATAAAAAAACCTTCATGATCTCATGAAGGAATCATAATGAAAAGTAGAAAAATATTTAATAATACTGCATAGTAAAACTTACAAGTTTTGGAAAAGGTAGCCCTTAACAATAAGCATATAGCATTAAATGATAAAGGAAAAAAGTTAAAAATATACCAAATCTTTAAAAAGCAACAAAAGTATAACATCACAAGAAGAAGAGTATAAAGGACCCCAAAGCTGAAAACAAAATCAAATATAGAGAGGTAAGCAAAAACAAGGACTTACTGTTTGAAAAGAACAATAATAGTGACCAATCTAACACGACCAGCCTTACAACCACAGAATACATAAAATATTTAACAGCAAAGGTGAAATGAACAAATTCCTGGATACTTATACTAGTAAGCTCTACTACTATATAGGATAGTAATCGTACTGCTGCAGAAGATATTCTGAGTGTGGAGAAGAAAGAAGACATTACTTGTTTTGTGACTCCCTTGCCTGACATTCAAACAGAGTGAGGGCATGATCAGAATGAACAACTACAGATTTGGGAGGCAATGTATCTTCCTAAACAAAATATTACCTGGACCAGAATCTATAAATCAAGGTGGGGGTTATCTCATGCCCAAGTTTAGTTCAATGTTAGCAAATTGGTAATGTACATGTAATTTCTGAAAATGACATACTAGGAAAACTGGACTAATTCATCTACTGAAGATAAGTGAAGTTCAGAAAAATACAAAATTTAATAAACTTTAAAATCACAAAAGTTCACAAGACAGTAAAGTTATGGGCTCTACTTTGTCTTCCCATGTATCTAAAAGCAAGGCATGTGCTAATAGCCATGAGGCAGACAGAGGATGAAGTGACCTAATGAGGCTGGAAGCTGAGTGAGAGATGGATGTCCTCTCTCAGCATTCCCAGCTTTGGCTTACACCTTGAGAGGAGAGGGAGGAATTTCTTAACACATAGCTGGTCAAGGCAGCCTCCTATCTTGGTCACAGATTGTAGCAGTCCTAGACACTTGGCAGAAACACCCAAATGTTTCTACACATTGTAAAGGTCTCTTGAGAAACAAATAAGTTCAGAATCTCTGCCTAAAACATACAGCTTTTATGAATTGTTGCTTTACTCTTCCTTCTTTCTGCAAATGTCATTTATTTTTAATCTTGCATTCTCTTATGTTAAACACAGTATACTGGACCTTATTTTGTGTCTCACAGTAATAATGACATTGTAAGTAGCCAAGTATAGCATCTTTCTGACATATACATTTCACCGTGTGTAAGAGAAATGGAAAGGATTTTTTTTAAACATTAACTGTTTATACATAAATGTGCATCTTAAAATTCTAACATAGTTTACCTCTTGTTCATCATTTACCTTGCACATTCATTTGGTTCCTCGGTAGCATTCTTCAGTAAAATATTTATGAGGTAATGCTAAAAACACAAAATTCAGTAAATGAAAATTTGATGTCAGTGTTGGTTTCCCGCATGTGCTGACCATGTCATAGGCACCCTGGAGCTATGGAAAGGCCAGGGAGTTCGGGTAGCCCTTCCTTCAGAGAGATCTTGGCTCACCTCGGCAAGTGCCTTCCTGAGCAGCTGAGCCAACCTGCAGCACAGCACTTCTAGGGATCCAGTGAAAATCAAGCAAAGCATCTGAGACTTCCAGATAGGAAAATCTCCATTTTATTTTGATTGAATTACACACTGCACATTGAATTATAGATTATAATCAGGGTTACAGATTGACTGACTGGTGCTGGGACTTTCTATTTGCTTCAAATGTCAGCTGAGGACAGGAAAAAAAAATGCTTACTTTTATTCCCCAAGAAATAATTTGGAATTTCAGGTTATTAGTAGCATTTAATCAGGCCAGCAATGGGATTGAACATTTAGCTTACTGGAATTATTTCTTATAAATTCATTTGCTACACTAATGCAGCATAACTAAGCTAACAAAATTATTACAAATGATGATTCATTACATAATTATGAACCCTAGGAACAATAAACAGAATAATAATAATAAAAGAAACCAAACACCAGAGGAACAGAACTATCAGGTCTAATTGCAATATGCTGTGAATGTGATACATTCACAGTTCATATAACTCACTTTTGAAAACAACTATTGAAGCTTTCAAAAGATACAGCAAATGTCAGGGGGAAGTAGATCCGTGCATAGGATGGAAGATACAGTGATATAACTCCAGCTGTAGACACTAAACTCAAGATTTAGTTATGTACCTTGACATCTTGGGTTCCGGGGATGAGCTCGCTCACTCCTGGCACTGAGGGCAGCAGAGGGATCTCCCGGTAGGTATTGGGGAAGCAGACGAGGGAACCAAGGAGAGTGAGAGCTTCTGAGCGGGGCACCTGTACACGAGGAGGGAAACACCAAATTCCTTAAACAGTCGGAAGCTTCAAGAACATGTTTTAATTTGTTCTTGTTTTGAGAAGGAATCTTTACTTTTCCTTCTAGATATGAAGGGAAAATATGGTTATTCTCCTGGTGGATGTTTAGGCACAAGAAGTTAGTTTAAATTAAAAGGCAAATTTCCAGGGAATGGGAAACATCTCTACATTTGATGTAAACAAGTGTAATGAAAACTGGTCTACAGACACATTTAAAATTAGAAAGGCAAATGACTCTGACACAGTTATTTAAAAATCATTTCAGTGTTTGTGATCTAGACCAAGTAGGGTAAATGAGAGCGATCTAACATTATTTTTCAAGCAAAAAGCAAGGGCATTCATAAGGAGAGGAGTTGAAAGTAGTCATCCAAAGAGAGATGAGGGAAAAGTGATGCCAGCTGGGATGGCCATGGCATCAAGGAGAAAGCCACTATGCATGCTTTGTTTAATTTTTAAATATGAAGGTTTGCAGTGACTACTGTGAACTGGTAAAGTTTGCTAAAGTCAGGCATGGTAAGTACTTTACTAGTGACTGGACACTCACAGTCTCAATCTTATCTGGCTCACAGCTCCCTCTCTTACAGTATGGCACTTTTATCACAGGGTTTCTGGGACACTTTCCAAAGAGACTGTCAGTCTGCCTTGCTGAAACTGCCCATTTCCTTACCATCTAACTTTGGGGTGCTGGCTGTAGTTCTTTTCCTCTTCACTCACAGACCCGTACTCAGCCAAAGAGCAACACAGACTCGGGGCTCCCTGCTATGAGCCTCCACATAGTACCCCATGGCATGTGAACAGGATGGCTTTTGTTCTGTTGCTAATTTGGATTGGTTCTAGCTTTGGCTGTTAAATATGGCTGCTGCATAGAAGCACACACTCCTTCCTCTCTCTGGGTGCCTGGGAAAGCAGGGATACCTCACATTCCTGATTAACTGTGATACCTAAAAACTCTGGCTGAGCCGCTGTGTTCCACCAAGTGCCTCTCACCAGGTGCATAGCTTTAAGCCTTACACTTACACAGGAAAGCAATTCAAAGAATCATTCTCTCCTTTATATAACTGTTACATTCATATTCTCTCTGTTTAAAACACCAATTTGAAAAGCTATTTTTTCTTCCTCACTGAGGTATGACAGATAGAATTATATTTAAGGCAGTGATTCTTAACCTGTGAGTCATGACCCACCTTGGGGTTGCATATCAGATTTTTATGTTACAATTTATAACAGTAGCAAAATTATATTTATGAAGTAGAAATGGAAAAATTTTATGGTGGTGGTGGGGTCACCACAACATGAAGAACTGTATTAAAATGTTGCAGCATGAGGAAGATTGAGAAACACTGATTTAAGGGGTATATATCCTATGTATGTCTGTGTATATAGTAAAAGCACATATACTGTAAAATGAAAGCTACAGTTAAGCTAACCCATCTGTAATCTCAGATTGCTGTTCTTTTTCTTGATAAATTTCAACTTTACAATACAATATATTTTTAAAATCATCATTTTGTACAGGAGATTTCAAAACATTCTACACTGACCAATATCACCTCATTTAGTCCCCAGTCCTTAGCAAACACCAGACTATTCTTTGTTTCTGTTCATTTGACTTTTAAAAGTTCATATGTCACAGAGATGCTGCAGGATCATGTCTGGCTTATTTCCCAGGCAAAGTGGCCTCTGGAACCACTCACGTTGTCAAAGAGACAAGATTTCTCTGTTTTTAAGGTTGGAGAATATTCTACTATATGTATCACATTTGTGCATCTACATGTGTACACACTGTAAGTTGTTACTCTAACTTGCTAGCTGGGACTAATGATGCAGTGAGCATCAGAGGCAGCTTGCCTTTCCATATGTAGATTTTACTTCCCTTGGCCATACGTCTCAGTAGAATTAGCAGAACATTTAATGGTTTTATTAATCTGTAGAATATTCCTTTATACTGTGTGAATATGTGTCACTGTGATTGGTTTAATAAAAAATATTAAAATAATAAAAAATAAAGAAGCTAAATGAGCAGTAACTAGGCAAGATTTTCAGGACAGAAAGAATGCTGGGAAGAAAGGTAGAGTCTAAGTGTTGCCAGCCAGACTCGGAAGCAGCAGTATGGAAAGTGCATAGATGAGGTAAATGAACCTTAGGAAAGCACATAGATTAATAGAAATAGATAAAAAAAAAAAAAACAGCTAAAAAGAAGCTTAAGCTATTAGTCAAGCTTTCATAATTAATGAGTGTCTGTATGGTTATTTGGGAGCTGGTGGTCCTGCTGAAAAATGCCTACATTCATCTTTTAAGGTCATTCTATTTTCAACAATTGTTGTACCAATTTACATTCCCACCAAGAGTATACAAGGATTCCATTTCTTCCATATCTTCAACAATACTTATTTTCCTTTGGGATGACAACAACTCTTAACAATAGAAATTATTATCTTGTCGTCTTATTTTACATTTCTGATTAAAGATGTTGAGTATTTTTTATATGTCCATTGACCAAGGTCTGGAAGGTTACTTTAAACAGCTCATCTAGGCAAAAGATCCATGTCCACAGGGAGTCCACCACATGCAGTGCTATCCTATAAAGGGCTGTAGCACATAATCTAATTTAGCCTTATAAGAAGACATTAGGGCATAAAATACAATTACAAATCATCAACTTTACAAGTACTAACCACCCTCCAATGGAAAGTGAAAGATTAACCACATATCAGACAAAATTTAGCATCCTGACAACCCATACTTGTGGTGATATATTTTATATTTAATAAAACCAATCTGGAATATCAGAGAACAGATCCACCCACAGTCAAGCCAAGAGGGTCAGAGAGTGGTAACTCACCTCATGCCTTTAATCCCAGCACAGGAAAGACCAGGAGTGGTGGCCTATACCTTTAATCCCATAACTCCAGAGACAGAGATCTTTCTGTGTTTCTGTGAGTTCAAGGCTTAACTACCAAATAGTAGTAGCTCATACCTTTAATCTTAACTCTAGAATATGATGCAGAGTTGAACCCAGAAATGAAACAATTGGGCAAAGAAGGTATTTAAGGCAGGTGTATGAAGACAGGGAATTATTCTGTAGAAGCCACAAGGAGTGAGGCTGAGGTAGTGGAAGATAGCTTTTACCCTGAGAAGTTGGCTGGGTGAGATTTGACTGTGGTCTGTTTCCTCTCTCTGATATTCTAGCTTTTCCCCAGTATCTGGCTCTGAGTTTTCATTAAATACAAACTAGAATTTGTGTTTCATGAACTGACTTTGTGTAAATCCCTAACAAATAGAAAATACTTGTCATCTTTACAAAGTTTGAGGGGCAGTGACTCACTAGGGTAATAGTTTATCCATACAGCACAAGTGGAAAAGGCACTTTAAACCCAAGTGGCAGCGCTGTCACAGTCATGAGATACAGCCTGAACAGTGCAGGCAAAGAGGGTGGAAACCACATCATGCCTTGATGCTCAGTAAGTCTACTTGCTTCTAATTTAGTAGAAGAATTAGTAGTATAACAAGTTCAGAATTTTCCCATACATTAATATGAATTTACTCATTACTATAAAAAAAATTAGTGTTCTAATATTCTAAGGAAATATTTTCGGGGCTAGGATATATCACAGTTGTAGAATGCAAGTTTAACATACAAGAGGCCCTGGGTTTGATCCCAAGGACCATAGACTTCTAATTTTTTCTATGAGACTCACAGTAATCAAACTAAACTTAACAAAACAACAACACATTGCTTTGAACATATACTTCAAATTCTCTCTTTATTGCATTTATGTCCATAATGCCATTTACTGGCTAATACTAATAAAGGTCTGTAAGACAGGCCCTGCTTTTGTGTAAATGTGCTGACATATTAGTGAGGATATGATTTCTCACACTTTGGCCTTTTGATGAAACGCCTTTTCAGTACCAGCATGTCATCTTATCCTACAATTTCACAGATCAGCTGCCAGGATATCTACTCTGAGAGCCCAGTTTCACATTGCACTAATGAGTCAACACCTGTTAGAGTGGAGAAATCTGAGCCTTGTTAGCAATTGTGAAGTCTCCCAGGAGCTGGGATGCTGAACATTGTCATACTCACCGACAACATGTCTGTACTGAGGACCCTGGCAGCAGCAGTGATGAAGTCCCCCACCAGCATTGAGAAGCCAGGCAAACCCAGGGAGAAGAAGCGAGGCGAACAGTTTCTTATAATAGTGTTTAAGACATCCTGAAAAGGAAAATAAGAAAACACAACTGTAATTTTAAAAACAAAATTCCAAAGTGTTTTCTTTATGTTCATGCATGAGCATCATGAGGTAGCAGAGCATGATGATAGGTCTTTAAGCAGAGGATTGCAGGAGGTACAGAACTCCAGTTATTCCTGGACACATCTCTTGTTACAGGGAATGGAGACAACAAACTGTAAGGTGACTTATCCAAAATCTATCCTGTGGCATTGAGGCTCATTAAACATCTGTCCTGTATCCCACCTCACAATGGGCTCCATGGACAAGCTTCAGGTCAGCTGAGATAGACATATAAGTAAAACTCACAAATACTCATAAAATAAAAACTGGGCTACATTTTTAGCTTCAATCTCCAGAGGCTCAAGCACACTATTAGAGAATCTTATAGGAAAAAGGATGAGAGTTTCAGGCACTAAGAAACGGGAGTGTGAGCAATGCTACGTAATACTCTGACATGCATGAGGCATGGAGGTCAAGAAGGTGCCACAGATCTGATGTGTGCAGGAGGTTCAAACATAAAGCCAACAGCAGCCATTTTCCAGAGCTTGGCATCAGGAGCATCTCCCCGCCAGCTTGCCATCCTGTGTCCATAATGGACTCCTGTGGAGGGTTGACTGTTCCCCAACCCTCAGCCTCTCATTCCCGCCTATGTTGTGTGAGATCCACCACAGGACAGTATTCACACCATCACGGCCAGACTCCCCCTAAAGCCATCTGTGCGAGTGTATGCATGTATAAGTGGGATTAGAATGAAAACTACAACCTTCTTTTACACAGATTCTAGCCAGCACATAAATCAAACCCACCAAACTGAAGTACTTTAGTTAAGTGACTTACCATTGTGCAACCAATAGTTAGTGTCAATACACAAGTAAATAGCAAAACATAAGAACCTTGGCTGTCCATGTGGCTATCTGAATAGGTCCAAAATAGTCCTGACTTAACTATTAAATCAGAGCAAAGCATAGCTACATGCAATTTCCAAAGTTACCTTAGACCTTTCATAACATTCACGTCATTTCACAACTTGTCTTCTTAAACACAGTCAGAAAAAAATTTCCTAAGACATTTTTCTTATAGCAAATTCATTTAATTTATATAAATAATACTATTTCTATGCTTCAAATGACCATAGAATACTTAAGATATTAGAGTTCACATATGATAAGCAATTTAGCTTAAAACTTAAGTTTTAGCATTTCAGTGGATTTTTTTTTCTTACAAAAAAATGAACAGATAACTATGACTTATAGATAAAAGATGAGGTGGACAGATAGACAGATGATAGATAGAGATATAAAAGGAAGGAATGGAGGAAAAACCAGAACCAAGGTTTTTTTTTTCCCAGTTAATATTTAAGCCTGCTTTAATCATATCCTGCGATACACTTTAGGTCCCTATCAGCCAAGACAAACATTCTCGGAACGGAGCAGATGGATGCTGCAGGTTAGAAAGTGTGTGGTAGACTTAGGCTCCGGGAGTGGAACAAAAGATCTACCTTTTTCATAATTAAGCCTCTGATTAATGCCCTGGGCTCCTCACCACACACCTGTAATTACTCACAGAGGTATGCATTGTGCTGGGGCCTTGTCTCAGAATATCAGGCATCAAGCTATCCAGCAGCAGATGGAAGCACATTTCTGTTGACATATGCTGCAATGAAAGGATTCGTGCAAACCTGGCTAGCAAGGTAGCAGAATGCCATGCATCTGAAGATTAATAATGCAAACAGCCACGATGTTAGCTTTGTTATGTTTGTGTTAATTCCATCTGTTGAGATGAGAGGAGCTAAAACCCTGAAGCCTATAGGTTTTTAAAATCTTTGACACAAACTAAACTCAAATAAGCCATTTTCACCACTGGAATTTAGAATTTTGGTTTAAAGATGGTTTTCTGGAAATCATTTTCGCAAATTGAGAACTGCAACCAGAATTTGTGAAACTTGTTTCACTGGTACATATGCCCAAGGTCTTAGGAAAAAAAAAAAAAGTCCCTACATTCAGAAAAACTACAAAATTGTCACCAGTGCTAAAGATGTCTGATACACATGTAGTTGAGATAAAGTCACAGGGCTCACCCAGTCCCTGGACCTGGGCCAGTGACTTCAACCGAACCTGCTTCTATGGGCAAAGAGATGGGAAAGAGAGGGACAATAACAGATGGCAAGCCTACTCTACTTGCCACCCACGTAAGACAGAGCCTGTAGGGAAAGTGTGCCTCTGCTGTAGTCACCAAAGACAGCACTGGAGCAGGGTTAATGTGGGGGTTAAAGAGGGGGCCATATGACCAGTCAGCCAGATTACTGCCACATGCTGCCTTACTTTGCTTATCTACACTGAAATGGAGCAGTCCAAAGGGTCTATCTTTGAGATAACACTTTAAAATTAGGAATAGCCACATGGTACTCAGGAGAGCATCTGCCATCCATGTTCCCAACAGAGGGCCATCCATGACGAGACCCATTCATTTCTAATTTACAGAAAAATCATTCTTTCATCTCCCTCCTCCACCTCAAGGTATTAAGATCAATTTTGGAAACACAAAACAAAATCCTTCAGGTTCTGATAGTTTTATTCTCAGTCTACAGGGCTTTATATATGAACAAGACAGAGTGACAGTTACCATACACCCATCGGGGCAGCCCTCTTGCCCTTCGTAGTACCCTCCCTCTAAAGCATAATTTGCTTAATAGGTGTTTTCAAAAGACTCACTATTTTGAAACTTACAATTATACTGGAAAACGATTACCCTTTGTCAGAATACACTCCTTAAAATCAATGTAATATTAACAAACAAATGATGCTAAATTTCTTGCTAAAAACATCACTAGCTTCCAGAAGCTTTTAGTTTGAGATAGACACTGTTCTTTAAAAACAGTGGTTTGCAATGGCACGAGGCCCACAACAGTGGCTGTATCACCTCCACCTAGCCTGAGAATGTTGTAAGGGCAGATTGGGATGGGGAAGGGGTTGTTACTCTCACTGTGTGATTCCTGCTTACGAGGCTGCCTCCACTATAACTAATGCTGGGAAGCTTTCCTGTGCTCAAACTCACCCTGTGAAGAACCCTAGAAGTGAGGGCACAGGGCCTGAGTTAGAGACTGTGGACTGTCCCAGAACAACATGTGTTGCTCTTCCCTAAAATGGGACTAACTCTTCTTAATTAGTCATAGGCAACCAATGGGATGCAGATGTGAACAGATGTTTTCTGGAGGCTCTCACAGGCCATGTAGAAGCAAACAGTGTTGCCAGCAAACTGTTTTTCAAAAGGACAGATTTTTACTTCACAGAACTTACTTCACAGGTTTGTATAATTTGTTGAATGAATGTTTAATGATCTATAGAGGAAGGGTATCTTAAAACATTTCAGAGATAACACAAGCAACTCTCTTTGATCATACATGACCCCAGAAATTAAAATGCTCCAGCAATCAGTTCCCTTAAACAATCTCTTTAACAAGCAATTAGAGATAGTGTACATAACTTGGGGGTAAAAAGGGAGGCAAAACCTGGAACAAGATCTTAAGGTTCTCTAAGCTTTTTCCTTTTGAGGAATTCTAGCACCTACCTCAAACAAGTAGGTCTAGTAGCAAGAACTGCTTTCTTCTGTGTGTTCTGAACAGACTACACAAAAAGTAAAACTAAACAGCAGGCCTAGTGGAACAGTACTCAGCTTTAGACTGTAAGATAACTGGGATGAAGCAGACAAACTTTGTTTTTGCTGCAAAGAAACCATCTTGTGAAACTGTTGCCACACAATGAGCAGGACACACAGTGGCATTTTCTCCTGTTTTAGTGATAGGCCCATGAGTGAGCTCCATTTTGAGCACTTTCAAAAGCTAGGCTGTAAGATGGTAATTGTGGCTTTGCAGCTTATCACAAGGTTTGGACTTATGAGAAAGCAACTGGTGAGAACATCTGTCTCTTATCACTGATCTTGCAAAAAATCAGGTAATTCAAATAGAGGCGTGTTGTTTCCTCTCCTCCAAAGCACAGTTCTATAAACACAAACTACATTCAGCCCCTCAAATGAATCGCTTTAATTGAACGCTATGTACACAGTAACTGGAAAAGCTATAAGTGATAAGGAAAACATATGGTGACGGAGGCACAAATTGGCTTACTCATTCTGCACAGGGCTGCTTCTTTAGTTCTCTTATAATTGACCTTTAGAATGATAAATGTGTAAAATAATTTTGTTTATTACAGCTCTAAACCTTCCAACAATTACACAAAATGAAAATTTAAAAGGAAGGATTCCTTCTGGAAGCATTTCCATTGTTTACATAATTGCACAGCTATAATTTAGTGCTTGTGTTGTTATGGAAAATAAAAACGGGCCATTACTGGCCATTTCAATTCAAAATATTGCACAGTAGTGTCAAAAATGGGGGCAAATGTTCACTTCACCACAGTTTAAAATGGATTAAGGCTGTGTATCTAACATCTCAGCACAGCACTCTTTGAAACACAAATGTGCAGAGGTTACCATCCTTCCTGCACTGGCAATGTTGTGGCTGTGCTTTCACAACGATCACATGGATATTTTTCACTTACTATTTGCTCATGACCTAGCAGATGATGGCTGTAACCCAATAGCCAACCATCTGTCTCCCGGCCTTTCCTTGGAGGACTTGTGGGATAACAGATCTGGTTATCCCACCTCACATCACTTAGGCCTCTGTGAGGCTGAGCAGTCATCAGAAAGAAAATCTGTGTGTGCAAAAATCATTTAACTCCTCATTTGACTTTTCCCTTTAAGAGATGTTACACAGTA
Source organism: Sigmodon hispidus (assembly GCA_004025045.1). Classification (NCBI taxonomy): domain Eukaryota; kingdom Metazoa; phylum Chordata; class Mammalia; order Rodentia; family Cricetidae; genus Sigmodon; species Sigmodon hispidus. Next base: position 60,206 of record PVIH01006487.1, on the reverse strand, counting down.
AAATGATTCCATTGCTACCTTCCAGGGTGCCTATCTTTTTTCTAGTATGGACCACAGGAACTTCTAGTTTGGTAACATGGCAACTGTTCAGATTTGTGTATCCCAGAAACCTGGTTAATTAAAAAAACACAACTCATTCCACACATGGAAATAATATAGAAATACTTTTTATATTAAGTGTAGATATAATTTAAATTAACAACAGCCACCACCATAACCCTTTGGTACCTTCAAGACACATTTACAAATATCAGCTACTGTCGGCTGTAGCTATCCTAATAGGTCGGGAACCTTTGAACTCTAGACATGGCCTTCTCTACTCTGCTAATGGCTCTCTGCTCCTTCAGCTTTGCCTACAAGAACATCCATCCTTTCAGAGACCACAAGCTGATATCTGACCTCTGGTGACAAAAATTAAACCTTGGTCATTATATACCCCTTTCTCCGGCAACACCCCACCAAGGCATAGCAGAGTATAGCACCAGTTTGAAACTGCAGATTATTCTCTAGATCTGAGCCAAATGATGTGTGGTATATGCCACGCTTTCTCTGTGTAAATGGCCAAATGTAATGCAGTTTATTTGAAGAAGGGCAGCAGATTTTCAAAATGGTACTTCTGTGGGTGTGACTATGCCACTAAAGTCCTAAGAAACAGGCAGACTAGAGTAACTGGGCTCAGTGGCAGAGATGCAAACACTCTGAGCTCTGTGCCCTGAGGACTGCTGTGACACAGAGTTTCCAGGACAGTGGCATGCACAGAAGAAGGGAAGCGGGGTGTGTGAAACACTTCTGAAGGTAGACAACTTCTCTGCCAGTCGCACAGTAATGAGTGGGCAAGGGGCACAAGGCAGCCTGCAAGCCCAGTGGAAGCATACCGAAGTTTGTTTATACTGGCTTTACAGCTAACCCTTCATCTGCCAAGGAGAGCTCTGCTGGCCTCTGAAAAGCAGGATGGGAAGCACTGAAACATTGCATATAATTTTACTTTATAGTAGAGTTAGAAAGTCACAAGCCCTGTCTCAATGCTGCTTTTTTCTATTTGCAACAACTTTATTAAATACTTCATATGTAATAAAATCCATCTTATAATGTGTACAAAATAGCTTTTAGTGTAGTTCCAGAATTGGGCAAACATCACCACTATCTAACTTGAGAACATTTTCATCCCTCCCAAATGAAACCCAATGTCCATTAGCAGGCACTCCCACTTCCCCTTTCTCCGAGAACCTAGCAACCACTAATCTGCCTTCTGTCTGTGGATTTGCTAGCTCTGGACATTTCAGAATAGGGAATATTAAAGTGTATAACATTTATATCTGCCTTCTGCCACTCACATGTTTTCAAGGTTTATCTTGTTTTATTTTTCATTTGTTTTTGAGATAATGGCCATATAGCCCAGGCTGACCTCAAATTTACTATGCTGGTCTTGGTTGAGGTTGGCCTTAAGCTGATATTCCTCTGCCTCTATCTCAGAACTGCTGGGATTATAAGCATAGGCTAACATGTTTGGCATGGCTGTTTATAAAAATAACTAAATAATATTCTATTGTGTAGACAGGCTTCACTTTCTCTTTAATATTTGAGGCCGGGTCTCCTGTAGCCAAGGTTACAGTAATCCTCCCGCCTCAGCCTTCTGAGGGCTACAATTTCAAGTATGACAGGCCCCACACCTGTCATGCTCATTATTTTATTAGTTGGTGGGCACTTGGTGCTTGTCAACAGTGGTGCTATACAGATGTTCAGGATCTCTGTGGCCAGTCCCTGAAGGCATTAGCTCACAGTGGAGCTGCCACCTCAGTGAATAAACTGTGTTTACACTTTGAGGGGCCGTTTCTTTCTCACTACAACTCTTCCACTTTATACTCTCACCAGAAAAGTTCAAGGATTCTCCCATTCTTGTCACAATTATTTTCCCTTTTAAGGAAATTATCATAACAGCCATCTTAGTGAATATGAAGTGGCACCTTGTAGTTTTGATTGACATTTCTCTGTGACTGATTGTCTTCAACATCATTTCCTATGCTTGTGGGCCATGTCAATGTCTTCTTTGGAGAAATTTTAGTCTATTTCAGTAATTTCATTCTTTTATATTTGGGCCATTAAATGCAGTGCTTATTCTTATATTGGCCAGGAGACCTTTACTGGGCATGTGACTTGAAATGTTTTTTGTGAGTTATCTTTTTATTTATGTGATAGGTCCTTTGATGCATGGTAGACTTTAATTTTGGTAAAAGACAACTTATATTCTCCCATTTCCTTTTGTTGTTTGTCATTTCTAAGCTTTTATAGTCAATTCCAAGATAGTCACAATTTCCTGTTCTACTTTCTTCTAAAAACATCATAGTTTTAGCTCCGACATACCATTTAGACCATTGATTCATTATAAGCCAAATTTTGCATGTGGTATGAGGTTGAGATAGAGGGCAATTTCATTGTGTGTGTGTGTGTGTGTGTGTGTGTGTGTGTGTGTGTGTGTGTGTGTGTGGTAATTGCAGTGTATCACATACATCTGCATGGGTATGTGTCCCATTTACATGCATAGAGATAGAGGGCAATTTCATTGTGTTTGTGTGTATGGTAATTGCAGTGTATCACATACGTCTTCATGGGCATGTGTCCCATTTACATGCATAGAGATAGAGGACAATTTCATTGTGTTTATGTGTGTGGTAATTGCAGTGTATCACATACATCTGCATAGGCATGCATCCCATGTACACGCATAGAGATAGAGGGCAATTTCATTGTGTTTGTGTGTATGGTAATTGCAGTGTATCACATACATCTGCATAGGCATGCATCCCATGTACACGCATAGAGATAGAGGGCAATTTCATTGTGTTTGTGTGTATGGTAATTGCAGTGTATCACATACATCTTCATGGGCATGTGTCCCATTTACATGCATAGAAATAGAGGGCAATTTCATTGTGTTTGTGTGTGTGGTAATTGCAGTGTATCACATACATTTTCGTGAGTATGTGTCCCATTTACATGCATAGACATAGAGGGCAATTTCATTGTGTGTGTGGTAAATGCAGTGTATCATGTACATACATCTGCATGGGCACGTGTCCCATGTACACGCATAGCGACCCGAGAAGACAAGTCCGAATGATCCTCCTCTATAGGTCTTGGCACTTACTAATACTATACTAGTTTATTAAGTTTTGAAGAAAAAAAAACTATGAGTTCATATTGTTCTTTTAAAAATATTATTTTGTCTATTTGGAACTCCTTGCAATTCCATGTAAATTTTAGAACCAACTTTTATACTTATGAAAAAGAGGTTACTGGGATAATAAAAATTGTTTTTAATCTGTAGATCAGTTTTGAGAGTATTATTGATAGTTTTCAGAGCTATAAATATGGAATATTTTCCATGTTCATATAGATTTTAACTTTTGATAGTAACATGCATAGTTTGTTATATTCATATATTATACTTGCTTGGATAAGTTTCTCTCTAAATTTTCATCTTTTAAAACCACTATAAATGGAATTACAATTTTATTAATTTCATTTTCAAAATTTTTATCACTGATATTTAAGAATATAATACAGTAGGTTCTTATATATTAACCTTATATCTTGAAAACTTACAAAATTAACTTTCTAGATCTAATAGCTTTATATTCTATGCATATACATAGAACATATATAATACACACATATATATGTATGTATATGTTTGTGTGTTTTCTTAATTACCTGTCCTAAGCAATTAGAAGATGGCAGGGCTTGGGGAGGTTGATTTTGGCTAACAGTTTGATTGGATTAAGAGACAACAGAACATTAATGAAGCCTGCCTTCAGGAGTGTCTGTGAGGCATTTCAAGGGAGAGAAGCTTGTTTCCCCAACTGAAGAAAATGTAAGGAAGGATAAAGTGAGTTTCTTGTACAACCACAGACCACACTGTTACTGTCATCATGCCTTCTTGGCCACCAAGAACTGTATTTCTCTGAACTGTGAGCCAAAATAAATTCTTTCTCATTTATATCGTTGGTCATAACAAAGAAAAAAGTAACTAGTAGGACACTTGGGAACAGAGGTGGGAAAAACCCACGAAATGCAGTAAATTCCTGCATACCTCCAATGATAAAATAATTAGAGAGGTAATGTGTTATTTCTTTGGTGGGAAGGCAATCAGATACTATAATGTGAACTCTAAACCCAGAGAAACCTGCATTTAAAATAGTTTTGGGGAGTGGCAATTAGTACTTTTCACAAGAATGTGTACATTGCCGAAAGATCAGCACCACCAAGAGAGTTTTCTCTTCTATCACTTGACCCAGTTAATTTCCTTAGCCCTAGTTCTCAGTCATATCAACCAAACATAAAACCGCTTAATCCTGCCCAATGCAACTCCATGCTAACTGCTCATGAAGTCGTGTCTTTCATTGTACTTCCTTCAACAGGCAGGTCATACCCCACTAGGAGGCTGATAGGAGGATGGTAAACCCATTGGAAAATTGTAGCACCTTTTAGTTTCTTATAATGAAAGCTGTTGAGGGTCATAGGAAGAAGTGACTTACAATATGCACAAATAGGACCTTGAAGACACTGACCTATCAATATCTTAGTCATCTCCCCATAGGCCTCAAATCCCTGGCATTGCAGTTTGATGTAAATGTAAAAGAGCAGTTATGAACTCCTCAAAGGAGACTTCAGGAAATGAGGGTGGCAAAAAGCAGCTGCCAACAAATAACAGCAGTGGGAGGGACTTGGCTGGAGCATCCACTAAACATTGGACATAGATACAGCCTGACAAAAGACAGCTAAACTCGATGATCAAAGCTGAGACATAAGCAGATATACGTGGCCAAAGAAACTCGTAGGGCCCAGAAAGCAGGGTAGGAGGTAGGAAGACTCTTGTTCTTTGGGAGATATCCAACTGTTTGTTTCAGTAAAGTCTTTGTCCACTTTACCTGACCCCTTTGCAGCCTTTTATAAAGTTCTCTAGAGGAGGTAAAAGCAAAGAGTCACAGGATGTGTCACCATCACAGATGTCATCATGACAGGATGGTTTAAAATGTATTCTGGTATAAAAAAAAAAAAGCATTTTGGTGCATTATCACATAATCAATAATAGCATTAAGAAAAAATAACATTGAGCATGATGGTGTATGCTTTTAATCCCAGCACTTAAGGGGAGAGGAGGATGGATTTCTATAAGTTCAAGGCCAGTTTAGCCAAAAATACATAGTAAGAAAACAAACAAAACAAACAAACAAAAAAACTGAGGCTGGAGAGATGGCTCCGTAGTAAAGACTGCTCTTTCAGAGGACATGGCTTCAATTGGCAGCTCACAATAGTCTATAACTCCAGTTCCAGGAGATCAGACAGCTGCACACAAACATACATGATGTAGGCAAAACAACAGTGTACATAAAATCAAAATAAACAAATCATTTAAAAAAAAAACCTTACAAAGAAAAAGAATTGCCAAAATAAGAAAAATAAGCCATATAACTAGTAATGGTCCTAACAAGACAGGCAACTAGACTGTTCATAGGTTGATTGTTCACAGTATCTCAGGAATGCTTCAGTTTCTAGCCTTAGAATGTTAAAAAGAAATTAGTGGTTAGTGCATACCTTTAAATCCAGCACTATGTGAGTTTAAGGCCAGCCTGATCTAGATAGCAAGCTCCAGGACAGACAGGACTATATAGAAAGGCCCCTGTCTCAAAATAGTAACAACAACAAAAGAAATTATTGGATGAAATAATAGCCTTAACAGAGTCAAGTTCTGCCTAAAGTCACTAGCTGCAAGAATGCAGTTTAAGATTTAATGCATATTGCCAAAGGTAGACACTGAGTAAAGGATTCATTTCATCCTGATGCTGATGTCCAAATTGGACCCAGCTGTACACTTGCATCACACTAGAGCGAAGGAAAAGCGGTTGGGAAAGAGCTTTCCTACTGAATTCAAGCAACAAAGTATCTCATTTATTCCTCTGCCACCATGAAAACTTGGGGGGAAAAAAAGAATAATTTAAATTAGAAAATCTGATAAGAAACAAACCAAGCTAAGGCCAGGCATTCATAAGTAAGAATAAGTCTGAGTGGCAGGCCCTGTAGAGTAAAAACAAACAAGTGAAAAACTACAACACTAAAAGTAAAAATAAATCTTCTTAGGAAAAATGTCTAATGAAGCCAAACTATCATCTTGTTTCTGTGGAACCCTCAAGTCGGATTCACTAACAAACCAACAATCCCACACACTTAAACTTTCATTTGAGGACCGAAAGCCCATTCCATCGAGAGTCTACTATGGGCCCCAGATGGAACATAATCGAGAAAGTGGTTTTTCACCTCAAATTTTGACAAATCCCTGTTTGACATTTTTGTTTTCAAATTTACAGATAATGAACTTCATTTTGAGAGTTTAAAAAGTACTTTAATACTGTCTTTTTTCTTTAAATAAAGTTATTTTAGGGCAAATGTTAGAAGGAATCAGGAAGTAGGTGGAAGAGTGCACTGAAGATAAGATTCCAGTAAAAGACAACACTGATGTGTTCTCGGGCCCTGAAAGACACTCTCTCTTCTTATTAAGGGCAGTTTCACCAATTACAAAATGGAAATGAAAATACAGCACATCCCATAACGCTCTGACAAAGGCAAAGGGCATAATGCCTGGAGTATTCTGACATTTCACAGCATCACATCTGTTTGAGCTCTTTAAAATATACTTGTTTTTATTTCATTTTTTTTAGCCCTGAGTTTGATTATTTCTTGTTGTCAACTCCTTTTGGGTATTATTTCTTCTTTTGTTCTAGAACTTTCAGGTATGCTGTTAGTAGATAAGTTTCTTGATACATACCAAATACCAAAGTTATATTAAAATCCAGATAAACAATTTAAACAAGCCCATATCCCCTAGTGAAATAGAAACAGTAATGAAATGTCTGCCAATCAAAAAAGCCCAGGGCCAGATAGTTTTAACACATAATTCTACCAGATTTTAAAATAAGACTTAATCCCAATTCTCCTCAAATTAATCCACAAAATAGAAACAGAATGAACATTACACAAGTAATTTTGAGGCCACTGTTACTCTGATACCCAAATTATATACAGATTTAACAAAAAAGAATTACAGACCAATTTCCCTTATAAATATGGATGCAAAAATTCTCGACAAAATACTTGCAAACATAATCCAAGAACATATCAAAAAGATCATTCACCATGAGTAAGTAGGCTTCATTCCAGAGAAGAAAGGATGGTTCAATATTTGTAAGTAGATAAATGTAACCATATCAACAAACTGAAAGGGGAGGCAAAACCCATATGATTATCTTAGATGTAAAGGAGGTCTTTGACAAAAATCCTGGAGAGACTATGGATACATGGAACACACCTCAACAAGGCAGTTTAAACCAAGCCCACAGCCAACATCAGCTTAAATTTAAAGATACTCAAAGCAGTTCTACTAAAATCAAGAATTAGACCATATTATTTAATCTCCATATACTTATTTCATTTAGTATTTGAAATCTTAGCTAGAGCAATAAGATTAAGGGGATACAAATTGGAAAAGAAATCAAAGTAGCTTTATTTGCAGATGATATGATAGTATACATAAGTGTCCATAAAAATTCCACCAGGGAACTCCTATAGCTGATAAAAGCCTTCAGCAGAAGTAGCTGGATATAAAATTAATTAACAAAAATCTATAGCTCCACTATATATAGAATACAAATGGGCTGAGAAAGCAGTCAGTAAAACATCTTTCACAATAGCCTTAAATAACCAATTATCTTGGAGTAACTTTAATCAAGCAAATAAGATAAAATTTTATTATATTTGTATGATAAAACTTTGAGAAAGTGAAGAAATAAACTGAAGAAGATATTAGTAGTTGTAATATCTACATCTCCCATCATGCTCAAGGATCAGTAGAATTAATATAATAAAAATGGCCATCCAACCAAAGGCAATCGACAAATTCAGTGCAATTCCCATCAAAATTCCAAAACAATTCTTCATGAATTTTGAAAGAACAATTTTCAGCTTCATATGGAAAGACAAAAACACAGGGTAGCTAAATTAAGCCTGAATAATAGAAGAATTGTTAAAGATATCACAACCCCTGAGTTCAACTTGTACTACAGAGCTATAATCATAAAAACAGCATGGTATTGGCACAAAACCAGACATGCTCATTAATGGAATTGAATTGAAGATCCAAAAATAAACTCACAGACCTATGAATACACGATTTGGGATTTTAAAAAGCCAAAACTACACACGGGAAAAAAGCATCTTTAACAAATGGTGCTGATGAAACTGATTGTCTAAATGTAGAATGAAAACAGATCTCTGTTTATCACCCTGCACTAAACTCAAGTGGACCAAAGATTTCAACACAGATACACTGAACTGATAGAAGAGAAAGTGAGGTATAGCTTTGAACTCATTGGCACAGAAAAAGACTTTCTGAATAGACCACCATTAACACAGATATTAAGATCAACAATTAATAAATGGCATCTCATGAAACTGAGAAACCTCTTCATGGCAAAGATCACCATCATTTAAGGTAAGTGGCAGTCTAGAGAATGGAAAGGAATTTTTACTAACTCTACATCTAATTGAGGACTAATATCCAAAATATATGGAGAACTCAAGAAACTAGACATCAACAAACCAAATAATCCAATTTTAAAACGAGGTACAGATATAAAAAGAAAATTCTTAAAAAATAAAAAATAAAAAAGGAAACTCAAATGGCAGAGAAACACTTAAAAAGTATTCAACTTCCTTAGGGGAAACCCAAATCAATACTTTGAAATTCCATCTTGCACATGTCAGAATGGCTAAGGTGAAATAAACAAATGACAGCTTATGTAGCAAGAATGTGGAATAAGGGGAACATTTATCCATTGCTGGTGAAAGTAAAAACTTTTACAGCCATTATGGGAATCAGTATGGTATTCCCCAGGAAGAAGTGGATCAATCTACCTCAAGATCCAGCTATACCCTGTTGGGCATATACCCCAAGGATGCTCTTCCTCTTACCACAGAAACACCCCCTCAATCATGTTCATTACTGCTCTATTTATAATAGCCAGAAGTGGAAAACAACTTTTTTAGATATCCCTCAGAAGATGAATAAAGAAAATGTTGTACATATACACACTGGAACATTACTTAGGCATCTTAAAAAATAAAATTAGAAAGCAAATAGCTGGAACTAGAAAAAAATAATCCTGAGCGAAGTATCCCAGACCTAGAAAGACAAACATGGTATGTATTTGCTTAATGATAACCAAACTCCAATCCATAGAAACACAGAGCTTAGGTATAGAGTAAGGGACTGGGGGAGACAGATTTCCCGAGGAAATAGAATAGACAGTTATGGATGGATGGAGGTGGGATTAGAATGAAAAGATCAAGTGGAAAAAAGGAGGTAAGAGAGCAATGAAGGAGAGAATATGAAGAGATAGATAAATTCAAGGACCATTTGAAGAGTAGCATCAAAACCTAATTCAGTAGGAATTTCCTAAACATACACATATATGAAGGCGATCTAAATGAAATTGCCAAATAAGGCAGGAGACAGAGTCCCAACTGGCCATCTCTTGTCACCAAATGAAGCTTCCAATACTTGGATTGAGTTAATTTAATTGTTAGTTAAAGTGGTCCCAGGGGGTTGCTCTCCACAAACTGATGGCAAGGCCCCTTTGCTGAGGACAACACCTACAGAATTCACTGAACATGGGAAAGTCAAGCTGGTGCCTACATAAAGACTTCCCCACTATGTGCTAGCTCTGTGGTAAAGAAAATATTCTTCATGCCACCAAAGGTGAAACGTAACACCAACCCATCCATAAACCATTTGATCTACAATGGTGCCCTGTCTGCAAGATATGCTAGTGCAATGATAACACAAAGCTTGTGGGAGTAACCAACCGATATCTGATTTGACTTAAGACCTACTCCACGAGATAGACACCATACTTGACACTGCTTGGGTGACTAAGAACCAGAGACTGGATAGCCAGGGACCTAGGATAAAACCAAATTCTACTGTCCTAAACAAAACATAGCAATAAAATGACTCCTAATGACATTCTGCTGCATTTATAGACCAATGCCTTGCTCAGCCATCTTCAGAGAAGCTTCTGTGTATGGCTGTTAGGAACAAACATCCACTCACAGGCAGACATTATGCACAGTATGAGACCATGTAACTAACACTCAGCCCTAAACAAGTTATCTCCATGAACCTCTCACCCCCACCCCACCCTAGGCTCAGGGAACGATGCAGAAGAAAAAGCAGGAGTGTAAGAGATAGGAAGGACTGATGATGCCAAGAAAACAAGGCTCCTAAATCAACAGGATCCATGCACATACGAACTCACAGAGACTGAGGCAACATGTGCAGGGCCTGCACAGATCTGTACCAGATGGAGACCTAGAGCTGAGAGGAGAAGTGGACATGTTCCCCCATCCCCAACCCGGAAGCTATCTCCAACCGCTTGCAAGTGAAAATTTAGTTTTCTCCACGGGAGGATCTCACAAAGAAAACAAACCATTCTGAAGGACAGCCTGCACGTCCAGTACTGGACAGACTGCACACCCAGTAGTGGACAGACTGCACGCCCAGTAGTGGACAGACTGCATGCCCAGTAGTGACAGCCAACAGAAAACAAACTCAATGGTATCACTAGGAGGTTCCTTTTCTTATAATGTCATGTTAGGCCTTTTTGGTTATTTTATAAATCTTACCTTATTTTTAACCTTAATCTCAATCAATCTCTCTCTCTCTCTCTCTCTCTCTCTCTCTCTCTCTCTCTCTCTCTCTCTCCTTTTACTCTAATTTAGTGTTTTTATGAGATTCCCAAGGGTGAGAACAAGTGGGTCTCTGCATCTGCCCTTTGTGCTTGCTCTTGAGCTCTTTTCCTCCCTCCCTTTCTTCCTTCCTTCCTTCCGTCTGTCTTGTCCTACCTTGTCCTTGTCTTATTGTACTATATTTTATTTTACCTTATCCCTTAGAAGCCTGTTTGTTTTCTAATAACAGAAAGGAGTGGATCCAGACGGGAAGGAAGATAGGGAGGAATTGGAAGGAGTAGACGGAAGGGAAACCATAATCAGGGTATGTTATGAAAAGGGGAAAAAGCTATTTTCAATTAAAAAAAAGAAAAAGGAAAACATACCTACATAAATAAATGAACCTAAAATGGAAGCCAACTCACCTGACAACTTCCTACATAGACATTTGAATCATTTCTTCCCTTGCTTTCAGCAATGACTTCTCAGGACAGGACACAGCTACACATGATTGGGTGTAAGCAGTTAGAGCTCATAGCTTCTGCATGGGCACAACAAATGTGCAACGGAAATCAAGGAGGGAACCCACTAGAGGACACATGGCATTAGAGCTTGGCAAAATGGCCATGCTGCATGTGATCAACAAACTCCCATATGGGTAACAATGGAAGGCACTTTATTGTTATGTTTCTTACTCCAAGGGTCTTTTTTGCTCAAATTTTTCTAGCCCACAAATACCTACCAGAGAATATTTTTTTTCCATGAGAGGACAAAAGAAAAAGTGTTGTTTATTGTTTCTTTAGAAGACAATGTTCTCTCTAAAATGTGTTCCAGCAAATAGCATTAATAGCTGAACAATCTGCAATCATCACACCACCACTTACTGTTAGACAGTAAAGGGAACTGACAGAACAAAGAGGTCATTCCCTACAAGGAGAGCACGTTCCCATAGAAAGAAAACCTGGCATTCAAAATGGTTTTCTGGTATCCAACATACCCTTTATAGATTTTAAACCACATTCATGACTGAAAATCTTTTAAAGTCAGCAGTATTTCCCCTGCAGATGGGAGCTTACCAACCCTCTCTTCTCTAGTACAACTTCAGTATATTGTAATACTTCTAGAAGCCATCCCTAGGTCATGCCTCTTTGCCTAGGGGAAAAAACATGAATTCTCTTAAAAATCTCCAGAGTTCTAAATCAGAAAAGGTGATCTTGTAGGTAAATGAACTCTACTCCGAGCCTCAGGAGAACCTGTGCAGTGGGAGGTTCAGTGACAACTGAAGGCCAATGGCTTCTTCTATGAAAGACCTGGAGAGAAATGCTGGGAACCCATTTTACACACTAAGCAGCAAAGCAGAGCCATAGAGCAGTTAACTCAAGGGTCCAGCCATTAAGGATGAGGCCAGCACAAGCCATGGCTGGAGAGTCCTTGTCCCAAAGTAACCCAAGAAAACGCTGGACATCCCTGTGGAGCTAGAGAGGCTTAAACATTCACAGTCACTTGTCATGTTTGGATAGAAAACTGTGCTACAAAATGTCTCCAGTAGCTGGGAAGATAGTTCAGTAGGCAAGAGTGCTTGCTCGAAATCATGAGGGCCTGAGTTCAGCTCTCCATCACTCACATAAAAGCCAGATGTGGCCACTCGAATCTGTAATCCCAACATTGGTTCACTGGAGCCAGCAAAGGTGGCAAGTTCCAGTTTCAGTGAGAGGCTCTGTCTCAAGGGAATAAGATGAACAGGGTGGGATACTATATGCATGCATGCACGCGCGCGCGCGCGCGCACACACACACACACACACACACACACACACACAGACACACACACACCCAAGGTAACTCAGAATTGCTCTACCAGTCCCAGCAAACACATATACACACACACACACAGACACTCTCTCTCTCTCTCTCTCTCTCTCTCTCTCTCTCTCTCTCTCTCTCTCTCAAGATAACTCAGAATTGCTCTAGCAGTCCCAGCTCACAGAGTAAGAAGACCACCTAATCTTCTACACAGCACTCCGTTGCTCCAGCAATCTGTCCTCTTAGCCAGCCTTCCTCTCAGGTGGAGTGACAAGGATTTTTTTTTTTTTTGGGGGGGGTGGCTTCCAGTTCTAACTGACCGCCTTGAACAGCTTCAGGCCAAAAAAACTTATCAGACTGTGTTTCTAGGCAAAAATCTACCTCAAGTCATCTGCATGTTCACCTGAATTAACCAGACTATGTTTCAGTTCTTAAGCTGCCTTTAAAAAAAAAAAGAAAAAAAAAAAAAAGAAAAAGAAAATCAATGAAGAATTTAATTAAGTTCAACTAGTAAAATTCTTGAAAACAAACACTGGCAACTTTAATATAACCAATGGTAAACATCTGGTTCTCTTAATCTCTCGGTACATGTCCATATGCTTTAATTTCTTAGTTAAGTTAAGGAGTCTGGTCTTATGTATGTTTTGTGATTGCTCAGTTTTGCCACTGTGTTGCCTGGCTCTTCTGTAACCTCAGGGTCAGCTGCTCAGATTCTCCTCTAGGGCAAGGCTTCTCCTCTCCACACTGTTGATATTCTGGGCTACAGATTCTTCATAGGTCCTGTGTATTATGCTTCTACATACCAGATGCTAGTGAACTTCTGTCTGTCCCAGATGTGACAACCAAAAATGTCTCTAGATAGTACCAAAGACCTACTGGGAGTCCCCCTATCCCGAACCCCTATCTCCAGACTCACAGTTCTAGGATGAGAAGCTGAATAGCCTGTCACAGTAGACAGTGTGCTCTAAAACTAGTAGCTGGACCCACACTCAGACAGTGAGGTAAGGTTGTTTTGGTTATCACTCTGCCCCACAGTGACTGCTGGATGCAGAATGGGTTGGCACAAAGTGAAGCCTCCATGTTTTTCATTGCTATCACATTGACATTTATTCTGTCTGGGAGAAGTCAAGACACATTCCAAAGACTCCAGTAAGGAAGGCTCTAGTGACTTGATCCTCGGGAAAGCTATAGTAAATAAAATATACTCCTAAAAAGAGACTTCAGAGGAAAAAGACATATGAGCTATTTGTATTATGTTGTCTATACTATGTCATGTTGATATATAAAAGATTTCTGGTGAGATATGCATGCTTCATATTCTTGATTGCATTTATATATACATTAAAAAAGCTTTACACCCTTAAAGCCGAGGAGGTAATCAAAGATTCTGTTAGCTTCTGGCTTCTCAGGTGGACTAGTTCCTCTCTAGATCAGTCTCCTGAGCTATCATCTTACACATTTTAAAGCTGCGAAACAAGCTCACTGCACACATGTTAAACCTCAGAACTGAAACCTCTGCCATCTGTCACCTTTTACATATTTCTACTTTCCTTCGTAAAAGCAGGCTTGGCAGATTAACAAAAATAATTATTGGTTATATAGCTACAGAAGGGGGAAAAAGAAAAGCCTTCTATTTGTTTTGCTACATTCGTCCATCAAGTTTCCATGGCTGATAGCAGCATAAAGTCTATTAAAATTTATTTTCCTTAATAAAGTTTGATAAATCTATAGCTGGTACTATTCCATAAAACTTGAGAAATACACAGAAAGTTCTACATATTACCTGGTGGAAATAATTTATCATTTTGAATTAGGTACAATACACACAGCAAGAAGAACACATACCATCTATCCTTATAACTATTATTTTTCATCAATCCTTGTTAAAACTTAAAAGTTTTGTATATTCATGAAGTAAACCTATATTGGGTAAAATATCAATTTAAAATAAAGTGAAATTAAAGAAACACAATTATATGTTTTTAAAAAATAAAATGTTTTGAGGGTCAGATTGCTTTTGAAAATATACAGTAACAAAGCTGGTGAACTAAACCCACCAAACAACAAAGACCTTTAGACATTGTATTTTAATAACTGAGTAACTTTATGATTTGCATACCAATTGTTTGAATTCAACAGCAATAGAAAATATGATTTCAACCGGTCAGTAGTGGGTCATGCCTTTAATCTCAGCACTCTAGAAGCAGAGGCAGGTGGATCTCTGTGAGTTCTAGAACATCCAGGACTAAAAAGAGAAAGCCTATCTCAAAAAAAAAAACAAAACAAAAAACCAAGAAGAGAGAGGGTGGGGAGGGAGGGTTGAGGGAAAGAGACAGGGAGAGAGGGAAGGAGGGAAGAAAGAAGGAAAGGGGAGGGAAACATTTTCTTAGGTAGAGAAAATGTCCCTGGGAATCTTTCTAATAGAGTTCTAATTTTTAATAGGAAAGAATTTTTTTGGGGGGACACCCATGTGCCTGATGAAAGGTTGAGGCGTAAGTCATCCGAATTTCGCCACTGTATCATATTTCCTATCCTTACTTGAGTTGATCTGTGCAGGCACTCTATCCTATTATGCCCGCCTTCCTTCTTTTTCTCAACTCATCTTGCCTCTCTGAACTGTCTTTGGCTTTGAGAAGCAGTAGGTACACTGCCAGGATGCTTTACTTTGTCAGAATACTTCCTGTTCAATACAATATCTTACCTGACCCCAGTATTTCATATACACAAAACATATCTAAACAAAATATATAATATATATAAACATCTAGGCACACATAACTCATTTGTGTCTCAGTCATCACTAGCCCTCATTAACCTGCTTCTGGGTTATTTTTGCTGTCATCATTCTCACATGATTATAATAACCTCCCCCGTCCATGATCACTGTGGTATAAGCTCCTTAGAGGTTTTTTTGTTTGTTTGTTTGGTCATGTTGAATTCTGTGCTCCAAAACCATCAAAAGTTCATTATCTGAGGGATGAAAACTACTCAGTAAGTGGAAGACTGAGCTGTGAATCATGGTACAGGGAAATGCCTGTATTCTCTGTCTCTGCCTGACTCTTCTGATGCTCTGGACAGTCTGGGGCCTTTTACATGTTCACCTGTTGGTTTCATCCACGAACATTTGGCACTGAGTCACAAGCTCCAGTTACTGGTCCTTGAGCACTGCCTGAGAATCCCTAACATCCTGTGTCTTGTTCTCTAAGTCCTGCCACTCTTTAAACCCTCCTCCTCCTCGAGTCATTTGCAAACTAGTTTAGCTACAAGAATATTTGATGTCCAGTTATCATTTATTTGGTTCTTTGTCCAAGTTAATGAATATTACAGATATTCACTTATGTATATCATGCCTTTCAAACCCAATGGTGAGAAAAATATTCAATGCAAAAAGTTCTTGGATATTGTGACATATTTAGAAAAAAAAATGGTATGACCCTAACAATGAATATTTAAAAGTAAACCAGAAAACGCAAGAATGCGCAAGGACCTTAGAGACTTCTAGTGTACGAATCTAAGGTTCTTTAGTGTAACTGATCCCTGAGCATTGTGGTCAGGTGGGACCTTATGACCAGTGAGTGCCACGGCTGAATCTTGTTCTTGGGTTTCACTATTCTCACAGGAGGCTTGTCATCTATAAAGACTGCATATTAAAGCCATCTTGAAGTGATATCCTGAAGCATAAGGATACAAGAGCCATTGGTACAACAAGAACTTTTCTCTCACAGTACAAAACTACAGCTTCAAAAATTCTTTTTAAATGAAGCTTCTCTGGGGTGAGCCTTTTATTGCTCTTATACTGATCACATCAAGAGTATTTTCTAGGTATTACAGAAATGTCTAAATGCCAAAGTGGCTACTCTATTGGGCCATCAATAAATTAAAATTCTGTGAATTAATTTTTTTGTAAAAATAACTTGCTATACAAAATGAGTGCTTTAAAGAAATAGTAAAATTATTTTTCTTGATATGAGACAAACAAGACAAGCCTCCACTTTCCCCCAAGTTGGCATAATAATTCTTTTTTGGTAACTGAATACTCCTATCAGTTTATCATACAAAGTTCTAACTATAAGGCTAAATTTCTAGCAAAGAGCAATTTCTTTGTTTGAGAAAAGGTGATGCAATTATTACATATCACTGCATGATGCAGGCTGTCTGGGGTTATTAGAAGAGTTAGGTATGGCCAATTTACAAGTATCACCCCTGTACCTTGCTTTCATAGCTCACTGGTGAGTCTTATGCTCCCTGAGGAGCCCCTGGGGATCTTTTTACAAACGACTGTTTACTATTATATTATTCCATCATATACCTCATGAGAGGAGGTTGGAACATCCGTTAAGAAAAACCATAAACTTATTTTGATTTCTATGATAAAATAATCCTCTACATAAAATTATATATACACATATATATTATGATATAGCTTAAAAGTACACTTAAAGAATTAGTTAAAATGTTTTTAAAACAAGAAACATATTGGCTACAAAATAAGTGACTAAAGTTAGAAGGGTAAAAAAAAACCCTAAGTTGGGTAAGTTAATGCTACAGGTATATTTAGGCGCTAACTAAAATGCTGGTGATCCTGCATTTATTTCCAGAGCTCATCAGCACCATGGCAAAGTAACTGCTTATGCTAGGATCTTCCTTGCAGACAACAGAATCCACTTTTCAGGAAGTCTGAGACTGGGAAAGGGTAGTGAGCAGACACACCCAGCTACACCCTGGCAGAGATCTTATTGCCTGCAGTGATGCTAGGGTCTGGGCAGGAGGACCAGCTCCTTCAAGACGTCATCCCATCACGCACCTCCCCCCCCCCCATATCCTTCAAGTGCTATGCCAACCCAGTTACAAGGAGTCTGGCCCATGCAGAGTTCAGTCTTTTGTCTTCCTTCATTGAGTCAGATGAAAAGCAAGCAGAGAGTAAGCCAACGACCACAGGACCACAAGAGACTTTTCTGGATCATGGATATACAGAGTAAAAGTAAACACTACTCATGTATGACTTACAACACAAGGAGGAGATATTTCTACACTTGTAAGATTTCACAGGGTATAAGTGTGTTTTTCAGTCAAATCATTACATTAAAAAGTAAGATGACGGATGGATAATAAAACAAATGCAACACTCTCAGTTACTGGAAAAATGAAATACACGAGGTTCTTGGCATTACTGTCTTCATCATTCTTGGTATTTATTCATGTAAGGGTTTGGCTTACCAAGAGGAGTAATCCTCTATAATTACACTTTTCTGACACATATGAAACCAGGGCATGATGATTCCAAATGACTTGGTGAAGAAATGAAGGTCAAGACTAGAACTCAGTTCCACTGAAGGCTCTTTTCTGTTATACTTCCTCACATTTTATTCTACCATGTCATAACATTCCATTAATCTGGTTAAAATTTGTATGTCAATGGTTGCTCTAGAGCAGAACTATATAGCTTTCTTCACCTGAGGAAAGCTTTATGCTTTTTTCTTCTTGCTGTCTTAGGAAATATGATAATATAACATTATAGACAACAATTGCAAAGATCTACATTTCCCGAAATTTCTATATGCAAATTTGCAACAATAACTTTGTATTACTGTAAGCTTTGTGTTTAAAAGAAAACTTAACTTTGATGTATAACAGACAAATTAAATTATATTAAGACAGTAAATCTGTAAGTCATTGTTAAAAAATAGTTTACTTATTTTAAGAAAAGAAAACTTTCCAGTCTTTGATATATGTTCTTACAAACATGAAAATAAAATTCCTTTCCTCAACTGTCCTTTTCCATTTCACACATATTGATCTTTCCATATGTTTTAAATAATCATGAAATTAATAGGAAATGTTTTTAATAAATCCAAATCATAGCTCCTTTCATGTCCAAATATTTTGGGGAAGACTGAGGTGAAAAAGCTGCTTGAACATTAGGACAAACTAAGAACAAGCAAGAACAGCTTTAGAAGAGAAACCAAACAATGACAGAGCTGGGAGGGTGACTACATGGGAAGCGATCTGCAGGTCAGAGGGCAGTCTAGTGAGTATAAAGTGAAAAGGACAATGCAGGCAAAATAAAACAGGAAGGAATATGAGCAAGGAATATGGGAATATGTTAGCTGTCAATGGAAAAGACATGTCCAACGGGTAAGTCAAGCTTTTCCTCGAATTCTAACAACCTTATGAATATGTAGCATTTGGCAAAAATTCACAAAATGTTTTGAACTTTTATTACTCAAAAATTAGGACTGTGAACTGTGGAGAGGAATCAGTGGGACATCACATTGTTCTTGGTACAGAGTCTGGCATTGTGGATGTAGGAGAAATAGACACCCTCCAACTCCACCTCTACCCCAATACACCAGGCACAAGGCAGCTGAGCAGAGGAAGCCAAAAGAAAGATCCTTCATAGGCTGAGTAATCCTGCAAGTCACATAGACTTCATAATTGGTCACTATTGTGAAGGTACTTATGATCCTAATTATTTTTGAACTGGTAACAAGATTAACGTGCTTTAAAAAATCCAGGTCCAGGTATGGTGGTGTATGCCTTTAATCCTAGCAGTTGGGAGGCAAACTCTAAGTTTGAGACCAGGTTGATCTACATAGTGAATTCCAGGACACCCAAGACTATCTAGTGAGAACTATCTTTAAAAAAATAAATAGGGAGGACAAAACTTTATCATGGAAAACAAGACAAGACAAAACCACCATTTTATGCTTTTTTTTCCATATGGTTTCATGCAGACAAACAATAAACCCACACTCCATCTCTACTGAGAAGGGCTCTCTGATAAGGCCACTGAGCTGGATATTAAATAAGTTAGTGTGATAGCTACACTTACAAATGCTGTTTCAGAAATACTACATTTGGCATTCTGGCTTTTTGACTTACATGAGAAATCTGGTATCTTATTAGGCAAAGCTATGCTTTTACATGATCCTACACAAGAATAGAGGTCAATTTATGAGCTATATATTTTATAAATGATTTTTACACTTAATGTCTCAATTACTTCATGCATCATTATATTTGAAAAGATACTTAGCACTTGTTTATAACTCAGTGTTGAACACTAGGAACATAATCCTGACACTCAGATTCAGGATAGCATTTTGTAAAGCACCATATTGTACACACTACCACAGGGTTTTAAACCTCATGGCTAGGTTGAGCAGACAAGAGTGCCACCCAGAGGCCAAAGGAGAAAACACGTCTTGTGTTCTACTGGTAAAACAAAAGTAGTAAAGGTTAAATTAAAATATACATATATATTTGCTATTGCTTACTTTTAAAACAAAGGATACTCTTTAGACTTCTCCTTCTTCATGAACAAATCATTTACATGGAAGTGTAGTTCTTTGCGATTCTCACATAATGGAAAAAAAGCCTCGACGGTACCAGGCACAGGTGGTTGGCTTACCAATTAAAAAATTGAATTTAACTGTATTCTCTGCAGCAAATGTTGTCTTTTCTTTTTATAATGAATATAGCATGTGTTTCCAGAAGTACATATAAGTTCTAAAACAACCACTATGATCTATTTAGACATGTGGGCCAAAAGTTAAACTAATTAACCAGAGACATTTCTTACTTAAACGAGAAAGGCTTCTTTCATTAGGACTCTAAGTCTCTTCTGGCAAAGAAATAAAGTTCACTTAGGGTAATTCTGTTTGGCAGACAGTCAGGGCTTCTAAAATATATACTAATAATTGTTAAGGTTAAAGTAAAATAGTTAATTCTATTAAAGCCACATAAAAATCCAGACTTCTACTGGCCTACACAATAGGCTGATTATAGAATAGAGATGTATGATAGCCCCATTCTGTCCTAAAGTCTGAAATGATGGTATTGCTGCTGGCACTATCTGTCTTTTAAGATTTACATTATTTTATAACCAATCTACAAAAGATCAGTATCTTCATTTAACTAAAAATATAATGTACAGTAAAATGTGAAGACAATTTTAAGTATATATATATATAACATTTTTCCTGAATGTGAAATATTTTTAAAACAATTCATAAAATCATACTTATACTACTCAGCATTCTTAAACACTATAATCCCTATTTCCTTTTTTATTGTTTCATTTTCACACAAACACACCTTCAAATAGAAAGATGATTTTAAACTCACACTTCTTTATGGGACTTTCAAGAACTATTGCTTTGTGCTGATTTTAGTTTTGTTTTTAATATATCAAAAAAATTGTTGATAATTATTTCCAAATCATACTTTTTTCATGAAACATCTTACCAAAACACTTCTTTAACACAGAGTAAAGTCAACCTTCCTACACTGAAGGAGCTCATTACAACCTTCAAAGTTCATTTTCTTTCCTGTTTAAACCCCTTAATCTTCCATATGCCTTGCACTACATCATTCTGTAGGAGGTGCTTCTACCTGGAAATAGTTAAGCAGAGAATGCAAGTGATTGTACCTAGTGTCCCTACTTGGCTATAAAGGAAGCCATGGATTCATGCTCAGCTTCTATTATCAATGTCTTCTAATGCTGCTCAGAGGAGACAGAACCAGAACAACACATTGGAACAGTATGGTAATGAAAACAGAGCTCAATGAGTACATCTTGAAGTTTTTACCAGGGAACCAGAGAATATGGAAAGACTCAAGGACATTCTGAAGAAAATAGGTACAGAAATGTCAAGCTTGCTGTCAAATCTGTAAGCAAAATTTAAACCCCAGGAGGAACACGGTAGAAGGAAA
The DNA here is from genome assembly GCA_004025045.1 of Sigmodon hispidus. Lineage (NCBI taxonomy): Eukaryota > Metazoa > Chordata > Mammalia > Rodentia > Cricetidae > Sigmodon > Sigmodon hispidus. The sequence continues at coordinate 38,910 of PVIH01006487.1, read as the reverse complement.
ACTGACGGCTGCAAGCTGTCCTCTGACCTCCATGCTTGACCTATGCCACTCATGTGCCCACACCCTCACACCACTACACACAAAAGAAATAAGTAAATATAATAAGAACAGTTTTCAAAATTCCATATGCCTATACACACCTCTCCTCCTCCTGTCCCTCACAAGTGCTAGGGACTCCAAGGGAGGCAGACCAGGTACTGGCCACATCCTATAACCCAGAATCTACACAGGAGAGACTGTAGCTTTGTGAAGGCCTGGGGTCTTTTTGTTCCTATCAAACAAGAACTTCCATTTCTTTGGAATAATTAAAAGTAACTCCACATTATAAAATGTGTAGATCCTTAATTCATAGGAGGTTGTGCTTCACAACAAGAATCCAACTACTAAAACACATATCTCCAAAAACTTTTAAATTGGCCAGAACCACAGAAGAAAAATAGCTGAGATGGTACTTTGAAGCTGATAACAAAGGCAGAGAGTGGATCATATAGGTTAAAGAATAAAATTCAGATTAAGCTGGTGCATGCAGAGTCAGTGAGAGGAAGAAGCAAGAATGTGATAAAGTCTGATCACATTTTTAAAGACTGTATGTATGTTAAGTAGAAGCCACTCAAGATTTAAGCATTTCTGGTATATTTTTGCAAGCCCTGATACATATAAAAGGTGGCAAGCAGTTTTTTGTTATAGTACACCATGATAAAGGAGTCACAGGATACCTGGTCCTCACTGGTTAATCCCAGGTGCATCACAAGGTAGAAATGCACCAGGAAATCTGAGTTTGGCAGAACATCCTGGCGTCTGGTCATCATGGCACAGATCAGCTTGTAGGCTTGCAGTTTGCCTTCCTTATATTCATTTGGAAGCGTTGTAGCCTGCCAAGGAGATGATGTTTGTAGATTAAATCAAGTCCAGATGCAGAGCATTTCAACATTTCATTTACTTCTCAGTTTTCCTGAAGAGTTGTTTGGAGTTGTGGGATGTGCTGGCTATAGTAAGACCCAGCCTGTCTTCAAAACAGGCAGTCTTGGGCAATTACAGTTTTTAAACTCAATTTCAGAAGGGAAGAGGAAATTGCAATAAAGGAATAAACACTTGCCTTGAATAGCCATGATGCAAACATTCTGAGTGGTGGGATCAAGAGCGGAGGAGATGGAGACGACTGGTTATCCAGGCTTATTGCTAGATTATCTCGTATCTAATTCAAAAGAGAACTTTAGGCAAGGTACCATTCTACTAATTGCAACTATATAGCAATATTGTCTTACATGGCTGAGAAATTTTTTTATACATGAAATGAGAAATCTATAGTATTTATAGATTTTTCTTTTATTATGAGATTTCTTGTCCTTTTGGATTGTGTCTGGCTTACTGCATGTAATTGTAGCTTCAAACACAAAAGAATGGTATTGCTTTTCCTAATATGTGAATACCTAGGGAGGTCTTGAACTTCAAATGGTAAAAAATGATTTCATAAATTATGCTATGTGAACATAGGTCATGTTTCGGAAAAATATTTAATGATGGAAAATGTATATTCAATATCAAAAGAAAGGATGAAAACTATATCTACTCCAAGAGTTTATTTTGTAAAATGTCTTTATCCATGGAAACAGATACATTTTAGATATTAATATTGGCTACCCTATAAAATTGGGATATAAATATATTCATACTTTTCTACATTTTTCAAACTTTACATAATCAAAATATTATCACTTTATTAACATGAATAATGAAACCACATAGTATCCTATTCTTAATATCATCTACTAATATACTTTTATACTAAACAGAATAACTCTTAGGCATTCAATAAAGTATTAAAACTACAGATATTATGACTTATTCTTGGATAGTCAAATGTACTTCATCTATACATATAATCTACATTTCAGAATATGGTCAATAGTTTGTGTGTTAAATATATCTTGATTTTTCTGGATTAGTATAAAAGGTAACAGAAGAACACACCTTGGCCAATTTGTACCACAGTTCATAGAGATAGCCAAAAACCCTGGCATGGATCTTCGGTGACTGGATATTATTCACATCCCCAAGAATTCCCAAGACTCTTCGCCATAAAACAGCAGCAGAGTCTGGGTGCCAACCAGTGAGGTTCCCTCCAGCAATTATACTACAGTCGTCTGCAAGGCATTCTCTGCTATCTGTGGAAAAAGTATGGAAGTAATCAGGTCAACAGGATCTTAATTTCATCATCATAATTTTTTAGCCTTATTGCAAATTACTTGCTTACATTTTATGAATTCTCAGTAAAGTAATTAAGATTTAAAAATTAGTTGAAAATTTGATAGAATAGAAAAAGAAAATCAGACAAGAAAGGTCAAACACTTGATTCTTCAAACTGAAAGCCCAAGAAGAAATGATGTATAGCTGGGGTGATTCTGTGAAGGATTTTATGATGTGAGCAAGAAGGCAAGGGAGATTTCAAGTAGGATGGGTAGGTACCATGACAGTAGATGACCCGGAGAGTCTCAGAGTGGAGAGACATTTGTATTGGTTTTGATGGTTTATTGAGGATAAAATTTGCATACAAGAAAGTTTCACTCCCTTTAGGTCTAGGGATGCAGAGTCATGTGATAGTCACCATTCATCCCCCATAACCAGGACAGGGTTCAGTTCCATCAGTCTGAAGAGCACCCCTTTCACAGTTAGCCCTATTTCTCATTCTAGTTCTTTATACCCCTGTTTTGTGCTCTGTCCCCACAGGTCTGCCTCTTCCAGTATCTCTTATATAAACAGGATTCTAGTAATCAGTCTTTCTGCCCAGTTTCTTTTACTTAACAGAACACACTTGAGATTCATCCATAAGAGCATGTACATAGGGAGTCTACTCCCTCTGACTGTTAACATTGCATTTGGAGATATACCACAGTTTATCTCTTCAAATGGTGAAGAACATTTAGGTCGGCTCCTGTTTTGAGTAATAGGAATAAAACAACCAGGAACATTCATATGCAGGTGTCTGGGTAGACATATATTGACATTTCTCTTTAGTAAATAACAGAGTGAGATCATAGGTTGTAACTTAAGTTACAGTTAAGTGTAAGTTAAGTTAAGTTCAGTACATGCCAAGTAAAGAAAAGGGACTGAGACCATTTTCTGAAGTAGCATTTCCATGACCAGTTAAGGTTAGTACATCCTGAGTGGAGTACATAAGTACCACTTGTCTACATCCTCACAAGGATTTGGTTATGACAGTTTTAAGCTTTGGCCATTCTACTAGATAAGGAGGGGTCTTGCTGATATTTTCACTGCATTTCTTTAATTAATTAAATATATTAAGCATGCAGTGGCATGAGATTCACACCTGGACAAAGTGAGCAAGTAGGTTGTGTTGTAGTGTGGACAAAGGCCCTAGGACAGAGGGATAGCCCAAAGCACAAGCACATCTTCCAACATACATAGGTAGTTAGGAGGTATAAAGTTTCATACTCTATGTCTAACGAATTCAGCAATGTACAGGCATCACTGAAGATACAAAAATTTGTTCTTTGCTTTAGGATGGCTAATGACTAGAAAAGATCAAACTGACCAACTCTCACGCTTCCTAAAACCACAAGCCTCTGGATTTTATTTGTATTTTTGTCTTTGTTACTATTTTAATGTGAATGTGAAGGAAATGAGTGGATGTATATGAGTTTGGTTGCCCCACAATAACAGGCAACCAGAAAAGTCTCCAGTGACCAGTAGGAGTCAGTTCACTCCTACCACATGGGTCCTGTGAAACTAACTGAGGTCTTCGGCCATGGTAGCTAGAACCTTTTCCTGTATAGTGTTGTTCCTTGTTGGCCCCTTAAATTGTTTTGATGATATTCATTCATTCATTCATTCATTTATTTATTTATTTATATTTATATGTTTATGTACAAGTTCATGCACATGCCATGATGTGGAGAGGTCAGAGGACAACTTTTGGGAGTTGGTTATCTACTCTTATATAGATCCTGATGATCAAACTCACATAATTACCCACTAAGCTATCTTACCAATCCACTGACTGTTCTTTCTTCTTAGAGAAGAGAGAAAATGACAAAAAAACAAAAAACCCAAATACATTTAAGGCACTCAAGAGTACTGCATCATAGCAAGAATATTCTCCTATAGAATAATCAGTAGGTAGCAGCAAAAACATCACGTGATACTTTTTAACTCTCATTTTTTGGGCAGGAATACTTCTGCATACCTTTTTCTTATAATTCTGTTTTTCTGCTTCCTGTGGAGAGGGGTATTCTCCAAACATTAAGCAGCCCAGAGTTTTCATTCCAGTGTACAAACATCCACTCTGGAGACTGCCCATCTGTATCAAAATCTCAGCCCCCCACTGTGTTCCAGTCCCTTCATTCCACTCATGTTTCCATGAGCAGATCACCAGTGGTCTCCATGGTACTTAAATAGAGCATTTCATTTTCAGTCCCCAACAGATTTAATGTGTGCAATTATGCCTTCCTCCTAAGATGCTTCATTATCTGATCCCTAGTTAGGACACATCTGGTTTCCCTCTTTTACCAGTTCTCCATCTTGTAGGCCTTCAAATATTCAAGGACCACACATAAGATATTTCTCTCTTCTCTTCCATCACCCTTTTCTCAGTCTCACACAGAATAATGCCCCAGATGCCACTCACATCTTTAATACCTATTTTTCATCTCTATTTCTTCGGGTCTGTATTCATTTATCCAACTTTTGACCTAACAAATACTAGGCCAGCACTGTGCCCATTGAATGACGCCTCCAGCCTGTGGAGTCTTCCTGGCAGCTCCACATCCTCAGAGCTCAGTGGAAACTTAGTCCAGTAGGCATGTCTTCAGAGTTCTACCATGTCCTCAACACTAGTATTTTGGATTGTAGATTAAGGCTTTAAAAATTACTTATTTTGCATGTGCATATTTATGTATGTGTGTGGGTACTGTGGGATTATACTCTTGTACAGTGTAAATATTTGTCCCTCCTACTGGTTGACCTTGGATTTGCTATGTACCTCAGGTTTGCCTGTAATTTTCTAGTCTCCTTAGCTTCCTGATTGCTGGGATTACAGAGACATAGTAGCACACCTGGTTTATGCTGTTTTCTTATTTTTCCTAGAACTCAAACTTCAGGAAATGATTTTCACAAAAATCTTTCTCTTGCTGAGAAAATATATAAACTCTTATCTAATCCAAACCGTTTCTTTTTAAGACAGCATCTCTGTACTTACCCATATACTGGTAATTACACCCCAGATACAATATCATCTACAACAAAGTCAACAGCTTGTGGGCAATGATAATTATTCTCTTTCTCCTTTGTTTCTTTCCTTTTCTTTTTTTAAATCTCCCTGACTCTTTACTCTAGGCTATTCCACTTTAAATCTAGGTGAGCCTCAAACTACCAGTACTTACTCCTGCCTCAGTCTACCAAGAGCTGGGATCAAAAGCATGAGAGCCACTGTGCCATATTACAAGTTCTCAAAAGGATGCACTGGCTTCCTGTGTTCAGCCCCATCACTGCCTCCTACATCTGTAGGTACCTAACATAGTTATTCTCCTAATTCTCAGAGAACCTACAACTATTTCAGCCATGCTGCTTCTCAGTTGTCAGGGCTCCTGACAAGAGTCAGTGCTGTTCCACCTAGTACATCCCATTCTTTTTGCTGTCTCTAAAACTTAGTTGTTCCTATCTTTGCCCGGCCATCTGTGTCCAGTGGAGTAATGACTCATTTAACATTCTTTCAATGTTGCATGAGAGGGATTTGAGGGAACAAGCGGGGCTATCTATATTTCTTCACTACTATAGTTGACTAAATATAAAAGTCCAATTAGGAGTTTAAAATACCCTTTTCATTCATTTCTTTGCTTTGTTTTTGTTTTGTGTAATGCTAGCTGTCCTGGAACTTACTGTGTAGAGCATGCTGGCCTCAAATTCACATGGCTCCATCTGCCTCAGCCTTATGGATACTGGGATTGAAGGCATGAGCCACCACACCCAGTTTTACCTTATCTGTAAAGACTACTCATTTCATTTTCTTATTTTGAAATTTTCAAATTTATTTTATTCATATGAGTGTTTTGCCTGCCTGCATACCCACCACGTGTATTGCTGGTGCTCCTGGTGGTCAGAAGAAAACACTGGAAGCCCAGGGACTAGACAGAGGTACTGGGAATGGAACCAGGGTCCTCTACAAGAACAGCATGTGCTCTTAACTTTGAGCCATCTCTCCAGCCCAAAATTTTTTGTTTAGTTTTAATACATTTTTACTTAACAAATTGTTCCTTATGTTATTATTTAAAAGACAGGCATTATGTTTTAAAATTGTTCGGGAATTTATTTAAAAAATTGCAAATATGGTGGAGATAATCTCCAGATACTCTACACCAGTCTCCCTGCAATCAGCTTCTCACATTAGAATATTTATTACAATTACTAAACTAGTACTTAGATAGTATTAAAGTCAAAGCTTTATTTACAATTAAAAAAGATTTATTTTATTATTTATTTATTTATTTAGTGTGTGTGTGTGTGTGTGTGTGTGTGTGTGTGTGTGTGTGTGTGTGCTCTGCCATGTGTCTGGATTCAGAGTATATCTTTGTTGTATTTGTCTTTGCCTTCTACTTTGTATGAGGCAGGGTCTCTTGCTCAGTGTTGTAAATGTCAGACTAGGCAGCCTATGAGCTGGTGGTATGCTCTTGTCTCTGCATAGGAGCACAGGGACAACAGGTACATAGTAGGCTTATAGTAGGTCCTGGGGATTTAAATCAGTCCCTCATACTTCCACAGCAAGCACTTTACCCACTAAACCACCTCTGCATCCTGCAGAGTTCTGTGGTTTTTTACATAGTTTTCCTACTGTTGCAACAACTATAAAAGTAATTAGAAAGAATACTTAGTGTATCTCTAAAGCCTCTACTAGAATGTAATCATTTCTTAGGCTTTTACATTTTGACATCTTTCAGAGTGCTAAGGATTCTGGTCAGATACTTCGTAGTCTGTTCCTCAGCTGGGGGTTATCTGGTGTTTGTCCCACAGTAAATATTTGTAATAGTTGGTTTTTAAAGGTCAACTTGATACAATCTAGAATCACTTGAGAAAAGAGTCTCAATGAAGGCCTGACTAGCCTGGGTTGGCTGGTGGGCATATCCGTGGGGGCTGCCTTATGGCAATTGGTGTTGGAAGACTCATTCATTGTGGGTGGCACTATCTCTGAGGTTTCAGTCCTATACTGATAAGGAGAAAGTGACCTGTGCTCGGTCATGTATTGGTCTCTGATCCTGACTGTGGGTGCAGTGGGGCTGTTTCAAGTTCCTGCTGCCTTAACTTCCCTACTGTGAGTGACTGTATCTTGGAACTGTGAACTAAAATGACTTGTTTCCCCCAAGTTGATTTTGTCAGGGCATTTTAATCACAGCAACAGGGAGCAAAACTAAAACATTGTTTCTTATGAGAGAGGGGCACTCCTGGACTTCTCCTTTGATATACATTTTTCTATTGTTTTTATTCTCTTTGCTAATGTTTTACTTAGGCTTTTAGCTTATATACTATGGACTGAGATGGTCTCTGCCTCTGCTTTTATCATACTCATTTTCATCTGGGTTTGCTATCAAAGTAGCACAAGGTGGATAGAAAGAGAGAAGAGAGCTTTCTTTCTCTTTCTGTGGAATAGGTTAGAAAGAAAGTGTCTCTATTGCAGTTAAGTGAAGCTAGAGCCAGAGATTATTCCTGGCTTTTACAAGTTTATTAAAATTACATCCCATATTATTTTAAGTGATCATATTGCCCATGTGCTTGTTTCTGCACATACTGTTTCCCTGATCAGTCTTGGCCTGTTCACCTAGCTTTGTTAATGTTTATAATGAATAGTTTTGGTTGTTCTCTCTCTCTCTCTCTCTCTCTCTCTCTCTCTCTCTCTCTCCTGTTTTATTTTGTAGTACATTCATATAATCTTTTAGGTTTTACTAGCATTTTAGTTCATGTTTTATGGTCTTATTTCACTTTAACTTTAGAATAGGGCACATGTATTCTATTTCACTACATGTACAGTAGGTTATAGTCAACAAAGATTTCAGCTACAGTCTAGAGATTATAATATGTACTGTTTTATTTGAAGTCTGGTTTTTAGTTGATTATACTCCTTTTAAAATTTTTGTCATTCTTACTTTTTCGCCATAACCACAGAATGTGTTATGAAACAAATCAGGCACCTCTCTTGGTACAAATTAGCCAACTTGCTAATGTTCTGTGTGATTTATAAGAGTATTTATCTTAGCTGTTAAATTCAAAGATAAACACATCTCCACAAACATATATACATGTGTCCATGCCCAATTAGCTAAACTTACTGTATCATGTTTTCTTTATTTCTATTAGTATTTGGTTTTGCTTAGTTCATCAATTAATGGCAGTTTATATTAAGATTTCTTCCTATGAGTATGGCTTGTCAGTCATTTCTCATTTTGTTATTGATGTTATTTTTGTCTTTTGGGGGTTCCCCCTCCAAATTTTGTATCTTATATCTGGAGACTGGGAAGTTCATATAAATGTAGAATTATTGCAATTGCTGACAATTTTTACTTTAAATTTTATTCAGCTGGTTATACAGAACTATACCAGAGATCTTCTCTCCTTTAAAGAACTCATTTATCCAACTCTACATCTGACTGAGGGCTGATCTCTAAAATATTTAAAGAACTCAAGAAACTAGAGATAAAAACAGAATCAAATAATCCAATTTAAAAATGAGGTACAGAGCTAAATAGAGAATTCTCAACAAAAGAATCTCAAATGGTCTAAAGACACTTAAAGAACTGCTCAATATCCCTAGCCATCAGGGAAATGCAAATCAAAACAACTCTGAGATGTCATCTTATGCCTGTCAGAATGGTTAATCAAAAATACTGATGACAACCTATGCTGGAGAAGATGTGGAATAAGGGGAAGACTCCTCCAATCTCCTCCATTGCTGGTGGGAATGTAAACTTCTACAGTCACTTTGGAAATCAGTATGGCAGTTCCTCAGAAAACTGAGAATTAGTCTACCAAATGATCCAGTCATATCACTCTTCAGCATATACTCAAATGATGCACATTCTTACCCAAGGATATCTACTCATCTATGTTCATAGCAGCATTATTTGTAATGGCCAGAGCCTGAAAACAATCTAGATGCCTCTCAATTGAAGAATGGATTAAAAAATATGTGGTACATTTATACAATGGAGTATTACTCAGCAGTTTTGGTTTTTTCTTTTTGAAAGACATCCTGAAATTTGCAGACAAATAGATGGAACTAGAAAATCATCCAGAGTAAGGTAACACAGGCTCAGAAAGACAAATATAATATGTACTCACTCATAAGTGGATTTTAGATGTAAAGGATAACCAGGCTACAATCCAGGGACAGATAGGGAGAACAACCAAAGAGATACCTTGACAGAGGGGGCCATTTTGGGGTTAGAGAGAAACCTGGTGCTAAGGAAATTTCTAGGAATCCACAACGATGACTCTAACTAAGATTTCCTCCAAGCAATAGTGGAGAGGGTGCCTAAGCTGACCTTCCCCTATAATCACGTTGATGACCACTTTAATTATCATTATGGAACCTTCATCCAGTAACTGATGGAAGTAGATTCAGAGATCCACAGCTAAGCACTAGGTTGAGCTCCTGATTCAGATGGACAGGATGAGGAGAGATTATATGAGCAAAGGAGTCACAATCATAATAAGGAAACCTATAGAGACAGCTGACCCAAGCTACTGAGAGCTCACTGACTGTGAACTGACAGCTGTAAACTCCACGGGACTAAACTAGGCTCTCTGAATGTGGATGACAGCTGAATGATGTGGGTAGTTAAGGGGACCTCTGGTAGTAGGACAAAAATTTATTCCTAGTTCATAAACTGGCTTCTTGGAGCCCATTCCCTACAGAAGAACACCTTGCTCAGCCTTGATAATGGGGAGAGGGGCTTGATCCTACCTCCACTGGATATGGCAGAGTGCATTGACTTACCCTAGGAGTTCTTATCCTCTCTGAGAAATGGATGAGGTATGGGATGAGGAGAAGCTGGGGAAGGATTGGAAGAAGGGAAGGGAGGAGGAACAGTGGTGGGTATGTTAAAAAAAATTAAATATAAAAAATTTAAATAAATCTTAAAAATAAAAAACAAAAATAAAGAACTTGTTTATATTTATGTGGCAACTAATATGCTTGACCTATTTCTAAATTTTTGTGCTTTCTATTTAAATCACCTTTGTTCTGCTTCTCCTTTTGAGTCTTTGGTGGGATTTTTACTGAGTTCTCCCATTTCTGCCAGTATTTTCTCTGTTGTCACACATTTTTACTTTTTATTTACGTGATTATTACAAAATTATTCTAACATTTATCCTACACAAATAAAGAAACTGATTTTTAAGGCTCTTCTAAGAAAATAAAACCCATATTTGTATCTGTGTAGCCTAAGAGGGCTAAGGAGGCCAGCAAGAAAGCAGGTCCAAGATGGAGCCAACATATTTTCATGCCATTGTTGAAAAGCTCCCCAAACACTAAAACATAAGATTTAGTAAGGATGACAGTGTTGTGGGAAGGCTGTTCACAAGAGCACGGCTGCTTCTTAGAGGAAAACGAGTCTATTCCTTCCAGAGAGACACCTAATACTCCTTTGAGAAGATGCATTAACATGGACAGACAGACATCTGAACCAGAATTCCCAGAAGATATGTCTGAAGAATTGAAAGCCTCTGAAGAGACTCCTCCTGTAAAATCAAGCACAGTATCAAATAGCTGCCAGTCTTCAAAAACATTGGGAAAGCTTTAATGAGTGCTTATGAATCAACAGACGCCCTCAAGCAAACAAGGAGCATGATATGGCATTTATTTCTCTCAATAAGATTGCCATATTGCTTATAAGCCCTTGGTGGGGCGGGGTAAGAAAATTCGGGGATTCACAGCTTTGCTTCATCGCACTACCCCAACTTTGAGAGTGCAGCCTTTAAAGTGAGATTATCCCCAGCATCGCAATGACACTGCTGCTTTGCTGAAGTGACAACTCCACAGGCATGACAGCAGGTTACTCGCTCGCTCACAGCCTGCACTGCTGTGTCGCCACGAACCAGCACCCTTAGTTTTGAAGAATCTACATAGAAAAATCTGTTGCAACACTCTTCCCTCAGAGATGAAAACTGAAGGAACATCCTCCAGTATCAAAATATGTTGAGCTCTTTAAAAGGTTTTCAAGGAACTGTGTTGATTTTTTTCAATATTACTGTGAAGATTTTAATGAGCTAAAGTGTTTTTGCCCAAAACTATCTGGCTGTGGCATAAGTTCCAGAACAGATGCTGACATTTTACATGTAGACAGGCCCTCAAGGCAAGAGTGTTTGATTAAAAACGGGGATTTAAGAGATTTTAGAAAATTCATGTTTACCTCCAAAATACTAAATATTTGCTTTACTTTCATTAGTAGCCTAATGTCTTTTTGTTTTACTATTTCTAAATGTTATAGAGGCCTTTAAAGTTACAAAAAGATGAACTCTAAAGCATATGTAAAATTCTATCATGTCTCTTCAAATACATACATGATCATAATGGATAAACATAAAATTGAAGAATTTGAAAATATTGGACAGATTCTGACTGGCAAACAGGTATTATAATCAAAGGACCAGTTCATACAGCTGCAGTTTTATTTGGGCTTGGCAGAGTTTGAGCAAAGATAGCCTTTATCTTTGAAAACAAAAGATATCACTTCCCAGGCTCTCGTTAACTTCTTGAATATAGGGACAGAAAAGCTAGGTGATCCCCCAAGAATCAAAAGACTGGGATACATGTTGGCTTTCTGCTCCACGGCAGCCCAATTCTCCTCCCTTTCCTCTTCCTCACCTGCTTTCATTATTGCTCAATCTCTATTAAAAGACTTTAGAAGGCAATTTATCCATGCCACTACAGCTTTTATTATTATTTTTTAAAATATTTCAAAGCATATCAGAGATGAGTAAAACACAAAAAATGTGTGACAGAACACTGATAAACTGTCTCTAAAAATCAATAGTGTAGTGTAGGGGAACGATGTTCAATTCACATCTACAACTGTAATTAAAAGAATTTCCTGTAAAGGACATTGGGATTGTAGGTCAATGATAAATACATTAAATAAAAAAGATCTGAAATTACATTACATATGATGATTTTAAGATTAAAATTTAATTGGTACTTTTAGCTAAATAGTAATCTAAAGCTTAGAGCACATTTGTTCACTGATTGCAGCTATTTACTAAGGGCCTTGTAGAGGGATTATGCTGGTAATGTAAATATTTGTCCCACCTATGGGTTGAATAAAAGCTGATTGGCCAAAGGCAAACAGGAAGTGTGGGCGGGGCTACCAGGCTAAGAAAAACTCAAGAACATCTCAGAGCAGAGACAGATGCCAGACACAGATGCCAGAGAGCAGCCAGAGAAGCCACCACATACACGACGAGGGGAAGGCAGCAGACACAGAGAAAAGAAATTGAAAGGCTGCTATGAGAAAAGGTACCTAGCTGCATGGCTGAATAAGATGGGTTGAGTTCAGGTGAAGGAGTTAGCAAATTATATGCCTGGGCCCTAGGTCAATCATTGTACACAAAATTAATATAAGCCTGTGTGTGATTATTTGAGGCTAAGCGGGGCTGATAGTGACACTAAAGCTTTGGTCCAGGCCGGAAAAGTCCGTGCCAGAACCATTTACGACAGGGCCTCTCTGACCCACACTGTCCAGGGAGTTAAGAGGATTCTGTGTACACAAAAGACAATCTGCCTTCCCTATTGGAGTTCATAATCCATCAGAGGTATACACTGCCTCCTCCCAACAAGACATTGGCTGTTTCTTATAAAATCTTATTTAAAAAACTTCATAGCCTCCTGAAAAGGAATGAACACCAAAGTTAGATTGTGCCTTTTGGGATCCTAATTAGTCAAAGAATTTTTAAAGCTTCTCTGATTTTAAAAGTTTTAGTTTTGCTGAGGTTAAACTATTGACGCTTTCTTTGGGTTAGCTTTTTGTTGCTTGTTTTCCTTTCTCATTTGAGAAATCCTCTCTACCTCAAGACCATAGAGTTTTTCTTCCCCTCTCTATTTTTTAAAAGCTATTTCTTCTAAGTGTTTTAAAGTTTCCTTTTCATATCTAAAAGTTCTATAATTCTGGAATTGACTTCAAGCATGGTCTGAGGTAGGAATTCTATTTCTTTTACTCCACCATGGATAAATATTTGTCACACAGGGATTCATTTAATAGTACATTCTTTCCCTGTGAGGCATGGAAGACCTTCCTTCACAAACCACATTTCCATAACTGTGAGGAATCAGTTCTGAACTTTACATCCTTCGCTCTTAGTCTATTTGTCTATCTCTAAGATTCTTTCATTATATAAACTACATAGCATTTGCCACATTATTTGTAATAATCAGGACACATCTTGTTTGTAAATTATTAAGAAATCAGTAGCTATGACTCGTTCATATTTTTTATGAACATGTGTGAACATCCACATACACTTATCACATGTATGTAGATGGTATATGTGTATGCTTGTTTACACATGTTGAAGCACATGTGTGACATAAGGGGGCAGGGGGTTGAAGTTGACATTGATGGTCTTTGTCAATCACGTTCTACTTTATTTATTGAGAAAAAAAAAATCTCTTGCTGAACCCAGAGCTCACCAACTCTAGCTGGTACAGATAGACAGCTTATCCTGAGGATCCCTCATCTCTGTCTCCTGAGCACTAGGATTACAAGTGACTGCTATACTTGCCTAGTTTTTATGTAGGTTCTGGATATCGAACTATGATCTTCAGGCTTGCATGACAAGTGCTTTATCCAGTGAGCCATCTCCCCAGCCCCATTCATCTTTTTATTCCTCACAGCATCTAAATCGATATTTCTAGATTGCAAGCTCCTCCACTACATAAGGGATAAGCTTAGTAACAATGCTGACTGTAGAAGCAGAGCCACAGATACACCCCACTCATGAGTTCTCCTAAGCAGAGGTGTGTGTATTATTGCATCTTCTTACCTTCTGTACTCTTAGTGCTGAGGCATCTGGGACCTTGCATATTAGAGAGGGACTGCCCCCCACCCAGTGTTTCTTAACTGAGAAAATAGCAAACTCCTCACCAGAGAGTATGGTTTCTTCATATGTGAATGAATCACCATAAGCTCCTGCAAAGCTAACTACTCTTGCCTTTCCCACTCCAGGGCCAGGCCCCAGTCAAATAGACAGCCTTGTGCCCTAGAGTCCAGACACAACACTTAGAGCAGGCTGCTCACACTGCCTTGCCTTGTTTTCCCAATAGAAAAGACAACAGAGATTGTTCCCCATGTTTTCTTTCTCTGTCTCTTGATGGAAACTGGAGATTCCCTCTACAGCTCCTATGTCCAGAGACAAGTGAAATAAACCTTTCTCATAATTACCATCATTTTATTTACATGTATTAATATACCTATATTGTAAACATAAAATATACCTAAATGTAAACATAGCCCAGGCATATTTTAGAACAATGCATAATAAACTGAGCCATTGTTTTCATAACATGAAATGATTTAAACAGCAAGCAAATATGAAAGTAGCCTATTAGCTGGCCCCTGACTTCATTCTAACCATGAACAGAATTATTTGGTGAGAAATAGCAACACTTTGTTTTCTGCAGTGCTAGTAGTTAGGACTGCACATATGCTAGGCAAGTGCTATGACTGAGCCACATGCCCAAGCCCCATCAAATAGCTTGCTCTTTCTGTATCCTAAAAATAAGATTAACAAAAGTCTCATTTTTTCCATTTATGTAGAAATTTTTCTCTTAAGAACAGAAAGTTAAGTTCAGGACAGTGGTAATCCCTAAGTCTCATCATATTACACTGTGTCCTTCCATAGCTGACAGCATGAACTCTTGAACTGTGTGTGCTGATTCTCCACTTTAGTATTTCAAAGAACAAAGTATTTGGTAGAGTTAATCGCAACATGGTACATCATACAGAGTTACACAGCTCACTATACTAAGTAGTCAGATGCACACTCTGAAATGGGATTAAACTAATCTTTCCCAAGGACAAACAAAAGGAGCACTCATCCAATTTTCTTCCCTTTCAATAAAAATAATTACATCTGGTTCATCTTTAAGAACATTCAAGTCAGACTCGGCACTGGATCTATAGTACCAACATGGTGAGATCTCTTACATACTGAACCTAAACCAGTATGTTTAGTTCATAAATGCCTTAGCAATGCTCCAGTATTTCAAAGGGCTTCACAACTGTTATCTCAGCTGTAATTCACTGGGAAGGGTAGACATAGTACAGCATTTGGACACCAATTCCACCCCAGACACTTACTAGTACTTTCTAGTGGGATGCCATCATTTCTCTGAGTCTCAGAAACAGAAATGGAGACTAGCCTGCTTCCCATATAAAATTAAAATTTTTAAATCCTATATAATTCATAGTATTGACAGAAGTTTATTAATACCATTTATGCCAATTACATAACATTTTAATGTTATAATACAAAGGATTTCCAAAAATAATAGGCACCATGGTTAACTTAGGTTAATGATGAAAATTAAAGTTTGCTTGATTAAAAATTATTTAAAATAAAACTTTGGCCTTTTTTTTACTTTTGGGTGACTTTCAGCATTTAAAATAGGCTTTTATTTCCTATAAGCTTCCTGGCTCAACTCCTAGACCATGCTGGGTTTGCCAGCATACCCAGTGGGGATTATTGATCATTCATTTACTTATATTTTGTGGTATGGATGGTGTATGTATATGTGTGGGAGTACAGGTGCCTAGTGCACATGAAGAAGCCAGAAGCTGAGGGTCCTCCTCTATCAATCTCTACTTCACTGAATTGAAGGCTTGTCTTTTCTGTAGACTGGCTGGGCAGTGAGTTCCCAAAATCCACCTGGCTCTGCCTACAGTGCTGAAATTAAAGGCTTACACAGCTACACTCAGCTCTTGCTTTTGTTTTTCAATTAATAACCTCTT
Organism: Sigmodon hispidus; assembly: GCA_004025045.1. NCBI lineage: Eukaryota > Metazoa > Chordata > Mammalia > Rodentia > Cricetidae > Sigmodon > Sigmodon hispidus. The sequence goes on along the minus strand of PVIH01006487.1, from coordinate 22,903 downwards.
TATTCAGAAAAAGCAAGTCAAGGTCATATTCATATAAAAACTGACATTGAGTTCCAGAAAATGCTATTATTTTTTAATGGGGCTAGCATTACAGGCTGCTGGAAGAAGATAACAGGTTTGAGTAGAGCTTTCTGGAACCTCACTGATGTGAGTACTCTTCTAGACATTAAATTGGGCAGCAGCCAGCCATTACTGTTCATTTTATTATTATGACACATTATCTCATATATATGTCATAGTTTTACACTGTGTGTATCAAATATTTTAAAATAATTAAAAATTAACAAGACAGCCTTGTTCTACTTGTGTGGTACATGTAAGCTAAAACTGTACTATTTTATGTCTCCAAAGGCCTTGGAATGGGTACCATTATATCTTACCATAAGAGGCAGTGGTCATAAGAAGAGCAGGCTTTCTCCACATTGCCTGATTTCAAAACTCATTCCATCCAAAACTCTAAGAATTCATGAGCAATTATGAGCAGGTGACTGGATCTGTAACTCCAATGTGGTTGAAAGTGGCATTCTCCATTGTATTGTGCTAAGGGGTTCAAGTGTCTGAGGCAGGGAACTCTGGGATCTCCTGTTTCCACCAGTAATTCTTCTCACACACAATTACCTGTCAAGTTTGAAGCATCAGTAGGACTCAGTTGTAACCAGTGGCGGGCATCAGAGTCAGGCACAGCGTCTGTGGGAGTGCTGAGTTCTGGGTCTTCGTCACAGGTCTGCCACGGACTCATGGGCAGCTCTGTCTCATTGCTGGAGCCCACAACTGGGTCACTACCGGTGCTGTCACCTGGCACACAGAGCAACAAGAGTCTGAGACTGCAGCTGGATGATGCTAAGGTTCAAAGTTATCTCCATGTAAGTAACAATACTTGCACAGCTGACAAGCTTTGCTCAGGGGTTTGGGCAGAACCTGAACAACTTGGTTGGGGTTCAGTAATGTCCCTGATGGGCACTTGCTTAACAAAAATAAATCTTTCAAGTACAGGGCATTAAGAGGCTTCATAAAGAGGTATTCTGATCAGTGTCTTTGTTCAATTATTCTATGTGCCCCAAAGTTATTCCAAGTCCTGGTTCCCATTAAGATCCACCCACCACATGAAAAGATAGAAAAACAGGAGGAAGATAGTGGTGACTGACTTAACAGCATTGCAGATTTACTCTGTTATTGGAAGCCTGATGTTTAGACTTAAATCAAGGCTGACTAATGCTGGCAGATTCTGGAATGAGGTGTCCTACTACTACAGATTTGTAGCCTTGGACATTCTTTCTGTAAACACTACAAGTTTTAATTTGCCACAATGTAATTATGCAGAAATTTTAAGATTTATATAGTTATATATTTAATCGGGCACAAGACAAGCTAGACCTTTCTGCTGCTTGCCTACAGTTTCTCTACATCGTAATAATGGTGACAGTCCCTCAGCTGCGCTGTCTCTACTGCTGTCCTCTATCTACTTGCAAAGCACTGAAAGTTGTCTTAATCAGCAGCAGATGATCCACCCTTTAGCTCTCACAGCACATCTTCCCAGAGCTACAGGCAAGAGAGAGGGAAGGCAGTGCAAGGGGAGAACTGTGCTATATACCATCAAGGGCCACGCCAGCTGTGCAGGGGCTGCCACTCTGCAACACCAACGGGAAGACCTGGCCTCTAAGTACAGGAGAATGAAGTACAGGGCCCAGACTTTGTAGCATAAGATAACATCTCGATATTCCAGTGAGATTTTATTTTCACACACTTTGCCCATTGACTTCAATGTACTTCTGAAGTTTTGTGTTTCTTCTCTATGGGAACTTTATGGGAAAGGTAGCTTTTCCTAATGGGTCTATCTGCTCCCCTAGATCCGTTTTGTTCCCCTCGCCTGGAAAAAGGCCCAGGGATGGAGAGACAGGCCTGTTAAGTATAGATAACTGTTTTACTAACTGGATTAACTGCATCACTTCTAAGTTCCTGGATTAGCAATACTTTCCATAACCACCTCTTTCTTCCCTACTGACAAGATAACCACTCTGCTTAGAAAAGGATAAATAAAACAAGCCTGCTCTGCATGAGGCATGCGCAGACCCCGTTTCTTAGAACTTACTCTTCTGTCTCTCCCTGCATCTCCCTTGTGTCTGCTGTAAATCATCCTTCAGATCCAGCTCAGCAGGACTGCTGCTCCTTCGAACCAAGATCTTCAGACAAAAAGAAATGCTGCTTTCATTACTGAAAAGCTGAAAATTTTACCAGACTCGTAAGCTCCTAGCCTATTTTTAAACAAAAGAAGCAATAATAGTAACAAAATACTGAATGATTTTTTTCCTGTTGAAAGATGTGTTCACAAGCTAGTATAATTAAATTATATGTTTCTCAAAATCTGAAACTCCAATTCATATTCTCTACTTGGTCAACTGACACAGCTGAATGACTATACCAAGAAGGGATGCCAATCCTCTGGAGACAGTTTGTTTTGAAGTTCTATTTGCTTTTCTAGTCAAGTAGTCACACAATTCTCCAGGAGGTCTGAGTCCCTATATGTGACTTTTTATTAAACACAAAGGATTAAAAAAATCAGGAGGCAAACTGTATCTTCTAGCATCTTACAGCTTGCTTGGAGGAACAAAGACAAACTATACAAAATAAAATAATAATGTATGTAAGTAAAATACACAAATAAACTTTCTATGAAAGGTATAAAAAGTAAAGTATCACCTTAACCAGCTGACAGTGACAGGAGAGCAGTCCCCAACAGACATGAAGTGATAGATGGAGGGCAGGAGGGAACTCAAGGCAAGAAGCATGGACTGGTAACTAGCGAGTTCTATGTGCAGGAAAGGAAGCTGATTATAGCAGAGCCATCCCAAACATTGAGATAAGAAACAAGAGAAGAAATGCAGACTTTGTAAAAGAGGCAGTGGCCAGGAAGCCGTTAACATGGGTTTGAGAACTTTGGACATAATACTGACAACATGAGCAACTGTATATTACCGGCAGTAGCTAATCATACTTAACCTGTAACCAGAAGGAAGGATAGTCCCAGTTCTTGTACATGAAGTGGGTGTTGGTGAAGAGAGAATTGCTAAAGAGACTGCCAGCACAGCACATGAGGAGGGGAAGGAGAAGAGGAGGAGAATGCTACAGTGCGGAACCGGAGCTTTCCCCAAGTGTGTGAGCAAAAGATGGTTAAGTGACAGAGCAATGAGAAAGATGGTAACAAATGAAGGCAGAAAAAAAAATGGAAAGAAAGGATGAATCTTGAGAATCTCTGATGTTTTGGGGCTGAATAGTAAAAGAAAATGATCTACAAGTAAACCCCAAACAAACAAACAAATAACAAGACAACAGAAACCTAGAATGATGGCACAGAGAAAAAAGCCAGGAATGAGATACAAATTCAAGCTTCAGGATATAAAACTTAAAACAAAACACACACCCAAAGCCCTGAGACTCAGAAGCCATTTAAAACACTCAGGTAAAAAGGGAGAAAGTGTATAACTATAGTTACTAGTCTATAAAGAAGCAAGTCATGAATAAAGTATTTGCAAAACTCATGCTATATGACAAATTACTACCCACCTTAATAACAAATTACTTATATCAAATGAAAATAAAAATAGGCTCATGATATTTCCTTAATTACAAAGCAGAATGCTTTTGCTTCTGATGCTGAAAAGACAAGATACCCTCATCACATTTCCTTTGCACACTGGGGATCATATGAAGCAGAGCTTCAGCATCTGCATGCTGTCCTCATACATGAACAGAGTGAACAGCGCTAAGGGCAATCTAAGGACCTGTTGTAAGGATAAAGCTAGTGTTGTCATTGCTATTGGCAAAAGGAGCAGGAGGCAGGGTCAGAGCACTTCCTAACACCTTCAAGATGAATCTACAAATGCTATCCTGAGAGTCCTCATCCGTTAAACATCCTGGGTTCCCACAGATTCAAACAGCTGCGTGGGAAACTCACAAGGGTCAGCAAACAACTCAGGAACAAACCACCATAAGAGCTCCAGAAAAAATCTAGACAGACTCAGAGCCCAGAGGATTACAGAAAATCGGATAAAGAATGTGGAATTAGAATTTGTGGGCATTTTAAAGGTATAAAAAAAGGGATAAAAATGACCAAATAACAAGAGATTATTAAAAGTTACAAGATATACTTAAAAGAATACATTTGAACTTAGAAGCAAAAGTACATTTATGAATAAAAAACAAACAAAACAAAACACTACCTCAACAGAACTATGAGAGCCCAAATCTCCTCCAAGTATAAAAATAGATCCACAGGAAACTCTGCTTGCATTTTGAAACTTACAGAAAGTACCTACAAGGCTATCTCCTAATGTCAGATGAAACACAGAGGATGATTTTATTGGTGAAACAATCCAGAATACGTCCATAGGGCAAAAGAAACATAAAGGGCAGGATAAAAAAGTCTAGTGTATTTCTATCTAGAATTCTGGAACAAAAGAGAAGATTGAATCAAACTGTACCTATTTGAAGGAATTATTACAAGATTTCTCCAAAATAGCAGAAGAAAAGTATCCACAGAAGCATAGACATACCATATACAAGAATGGACAAATGCATATGCTGCATGAAGTCTGTACCTGGGTGCTCTGCACTGAGTGGGTCACCTAATCAAGAGCCACTTCCAGGTGAATAAAAGACTTGAAAGTATGGAGCAAAAGTGAAGCACATACAATAAAAATAAGGGAATACTTTACCCTTTTATAGTTGGAATGTTTTAATTCCATAAATTTCTACCATAATAGAGAAAATTTAAAAGGATGATTTGTATTTACCAAAGACACCAGAGAGAAAAATGGCCACACACAGGAAAGATGTCTGTTACAAACATAATCAAAATAAAACCAGTAGTCAGTCACTATCCAGACTACACAAAAAACTAATACAAGTAAAAGAAAAAAAGTAAATGACAAAACCCATTAACTGATACTTCACAGATGAAAAGAAATATAAACAGCCAAACAACATGAAAATTTTAAATTTTATTAGCAATCTAAGAAATTCAAATAAGATGTCCCATTTTTATGTAGCTGACCTACAAAAGCTTCAAAAGTCTGACAACACAAAGTGCTGATGAGAATTCTTTATATTGCTGGTAGAGATAAAAGGGGTACAAGCATTTGGAGAAGGAGCATTATCTTCTAGAGAAGACAATCTTGGATTGTATGATTTATTAATTTTACTGCTAGACAGTCACACAGAGAAACATTTAAACATGGAGATCTTGAGAAAAGTCTACAGAGGTACATGGCTACATCTTTCAGAAAAGTGGAAAGAATTAATTTAAATGCCTATCAAAAGAAAAATGAAAAAATAAGTGATATATTCATAGTGCAATATCATATAGCATTGAAAACTCAAATGAATTAACTACTACATAATACAATGTGGATATGCTACAAACATACAGCTGAGTGAAGAAAACAACAGTACCTACAGAATATTTTAGAAACTTTAGTGGAGACTGATCTAAGCATTACTGGGTCAGTGGGACCATGGGACTGTCTGCTCCCTGCCCAGGGAGGGGATGGGGAGTTGCAGAGGAAAAAAATGACCAGATGTGTTGGGAGGGGGAAGAGACCTTGAATAAGGATTACAGGGATGAAAAAAAAAAATTCAGAGGGAAAGATGAACACAAAGAAAATATAGGTGTAGCTATCTTATTTGTATTTCTTCCCTTGATAAGCCATGCCTATCATTCTTATCCTCTGTATAGTTATTGTTTACTCTTCCACATTTTAAATTCTTTTTACTGTGTTTTTTTTTTGATAAATACAAAATAAAGAAGGAAGAAAAAAAAAGAAACTTTAGAAACTAAATAATACATTGTTTAGAGGCACATATATGTGAAGGGTAGAGCAAAGCACAGCCAACACCATGCCACTGTGAGGCGGGCAAAAGGAAGGAATAAAAAACAAAACAACAGAACCAGAAAAGTCCTGGCACTTGGGCAGAAACGGCTTCATCTGGATCTGCTTCATTGTGAAAAGCAAGATCTACACAGACAAGCTAGCATGTGTTTTTCCTAAACACAAAAACACCGGAACTCAACTCTGCTATCTTTCACAGAGGCTGGAGCAGAGCAAGGCAGGGCCCCTTCTGTTCTGTATCTATGTTTTCTATAAATATACACTAGGTTTTAAAGCACAAATAGATGTTATCTGAAAGAATGAGTTATAGGCCATTTCTTTTTCATGTTTTATTCTGTGTCTTTAAATAAATGCCTTCTTTACAAAATAAAACAAAACCATACTAGAACTTTAGAAATTCTGTGTCAGGTATGGAATCTGAAATGAAGGTTTTACAGGCAAGTACATCTGCTCAAAGTGTACAATATAACACGAGATCAGCTAGTAAATTCCACTTTGTGCTATCTCCCCCTTATTTTTGTAGGATGACTGTATTTTCCATACAAAGCAAGTACAACCTTACGTAACTCCAAGATTATTTGGACCTATAGTCAGTATAAATAAAAAGAATTCACACTATTATCAATAAATTCATTTTCACGGTCTAATTTATACATGTTAGAAACAGATTTTCTCTTGGGAACCTTACTGTTATTCCTTCATGTTCCCGTTTCACTTGTCCTTTACACTCTTGAACAGACTTGGGTTCTGAAGAACTCAAATTTGGTGAATTCTCTATCTTCTGACCTAAAGATAGGAGTAAAAATGATAAAATAAATGTTTCAGAAGGTAAAATAGAAGACGGACAGACAAGCAAGCAGGTAGGCAGACTAGCAGAGGCAGAAACAGGTAGATGTCACAGGATATTTACATGAGTTATGGACAGCATCAATAGGTCCAATCCACACAGAGGCTTGGCCTATAGCCCATAGATAACTTCAATTGGAGCAAATGTTCACTGTGGCTCATAGGCCCACTTAAATGTACTATGCTGGACAGGGGCATATGACACATCACTCTGGGGAGGTGGACTTAGGGACAGCATCTGACAAAAGGTCTGTGTGGGTTGGCCTGAGAAGCAACAGCAAGGGAATAGCAGGACAGCTCCATGTTGCCTGAATATAAAGACTAGCACGAGAAAGCAGAAACAGGTTCAATGACTTAAAAGGGAATACCACCACAGAGCCTGCAAAGATTTAACAAAAGATCTTAAGAGCATCTGAAGTAATCTGGAGCCAATAAAACTGAAAGAAATTAACAAATAGAACCAGCTTCTAGAAAAACATCAAAACCAAATTAGGAAAATCAAAGTAGTATTACAGTCCTTTAATTTAAAATTTTTACTTGGCAAATAATGCATGTTTATCTTATATAACATGCTATTTTGAAATCTACATACATAAATCAACTTAAGCAGCATATATACTACCACACACACTCATGTAGGCAGAGTACTTAAAAATGTCCTGTTGTCCTGGCATAGTGGTGCCAGAAAGCCAGCACCAGAGACTAGGGTGTGGACTGCAAGCCAGCCTGGGGTAAAGGAGACCCTGTCTTAAACAAACAAGCACTGCTCTCTGAGTCTTCAGGAAGGAAGCACACTGTACAGAGAACTAGATCCCTGGAGCTTTTCCTCTGTCAGAAGGAAAAATTTGAAAGGATTTGAAAATTGTTTTATATGAAAACCCCAAGCAACTGGTGGATTCTCCCAAATATTTAAAGAATTCTTTTTTCTTTGTTTCTCCTAATAGTCTAAGGATTAAACTGAGGGCTTCCTGTATGCTAGGCAAGTATTCTACCATGAAGTATATACCCATATTCCTAATAAGCCACACAAAAGTCTTTAAGGAGTAGAACATTTTCAGATAATATATTTTCTCAACTTTATATTTTGCTATTATTTCTTATCTCAAAGGGGTTTCTAAGGAAAGGCTTCCTCATTTGTTAACCTTAATGTTAGAAGACACAGAATAACCTGTTGACAAACAAGGCAGTCGTTTTTTGACTGACTTGTGACATGGAACTAATGTGGTCGATGAGTGGAACCAAGGCCATCACTGACTCGGTACACACTGAAGGGTGTTTGTCCGCTCTAAGATACACTACTCTCTGTTTGTACCCTCAGTAATAACTGACTCCCTCCTCACCTCCTACACCTTGTTGCTGCTGGAAGTGAGACAAACCCCATGCATGATCTGAAAGGGCCTTTTCAACCTCAGTGAAGTCTGTGAGCTGCTAATAAGTTTTCACACAGCTGCTGGGCTTGCATTCCCACCTCAACCCTCCAGCCCTTCCCATAGCCTGAGCCTCACTGCCTCTCATGCTTCCTTCTGCCTACTGATTTGCTCAGCTTCTTCACTTTGGGGACACTCTCTGTTCATCCTACTCCATCACTTCAGACGCCCCCTAGGTCTCAGTCATGCCAAACTTGAAGAGTATAAATGTGTATGTATTAAATAAATATATTAAATGGCAAAAAAAAAAAAGTTTCACTTCCAGAAGTCACAATCTTACAGTCAAATTAAAAAGTGAATACCTGGTCTGGGGAGATGGCTCAATGGTAAAGTGGATGCTGTGCAAGCATGAGGACCTGAGTTCAGATCCCCAGAGGCCATATAAAAAGCTGGACGAGATAGCATGGGGCTGTAACCTGGGGCAGAGCAGAGGGAGACAAGAGGCTCTTTAGAGCTCACTAGTAAGCTTTCAGATCATCTAAAAGCTCCGTTTCAAAAATAAATATAGGTTGAAAGCTATCAAGGAACAATAGCTCAGGTCAATCCCTGGCCTCCAGACATATGCACATATACATGCACTCACACTAACAATGCATATATAGCATGCAATACCCCCTTCTTCTTTAAAATAAATATTTAGAGCCAATGTAATAAGTAATACTACTTGCAGCTTATCCCCATCCCAAGCTTGGATGTACTAATAACTGAGGACTCAGCCAACCCAAGGGTAATTAATCCTTGCGCTTGGGAGCCAGAGACAGGAGGAGACTTGCAAGTCTGAGGTGAGCTTGGTCAACAAACTGAGCTCCAGGCCAACAAGGGAAAAAAGAGAGACCCTGTCTTAAAATGAATCAATCAATCGAACAACTGAAGATTCCACATACCTTGAGAAGAGTCTGAGCACAAAGGCTCAGTGATGTCAGAGGTGCTGCTACTTCGAGGGACCTGCTGCTGTCCCACCACAAGATAATCAGAGTCAGCTGCAGCTGCATTCTCTGCCTGCTGGAATTCCTCCACTTCTGGAAGTATTAACACAAAATACACAGAACTGGGGTTGGAGATTTTTAAAAGAAAAACATTTCACACTTAAAAATATTAAGTTTCAAGGTTCTTTTTTTTTTTGAAACTAGAATTCAGTAAAATAATCTGCATGCACAGCATCAAACTTCCTGTATTTATTAACACTAACTTCCACTCCACGATACGGTTTCTTAAGCTCTGATTAGCCTTTTCAGGGGCAAGGGAAGAAAACCACAAAAAAGGTCAATAACTCTGAGTCATTTGAAAATTGCCCTATCAGGAAGAAGAGACTCAGCCACGTAGGAAATGCATAGATGGCTACTGGAGGAGAGCATAGGTGGTGCCCTCAACATTAAACTAAGATGAAAGGAAACGGGGATTCTAACTGCACTACTCCTTCCAATAGATAACGCACAACGGTGCAAGATAAAATGCTCTTTAGTCCTTATGTTACCATGTGCAAAGCTGAGCTAGTCATTAAGCACAAAGATAATCCACATGGTATAAAATTAAAAAAGAAAAGATGAGTACTGAACCCCAGATAATTTTGCTAATACTTTACGTCCTCTATTCCCCTAGAGAATGGGTTTTCTCCTAGCATAGTTTAATATTTTAGGGCCAGCGACAGCACTCTCTCCCCTCCCTCTAGACGTGCAGTCTCAGGATTGCATCATATTCTGCCTAGGCCATCAGAACAGCCTCTAACTAGTCAGTCTCCTTCCCTTTGCTAGTCTCCATATGGCTGTCAGAGAGGCAGCTCTAAAGTGGAGGTGTGACTGTGTCTGCCATCAGTCCACCTGGCCTGTCTCAGGCCTACCTCCAAGTCAGTCCCCATCATCATGCAAGAGCTCCTGCTCTCTTTAGTCTCAGCAACACTGATCTTGTTGACTCCTGCTGCTCACCTCCTCCCGCTCTTCACTCCCCTCTGCTAATCTCAGCCCTGTACCCTGCTCCTCGCCACCATGCTGCACTAAGCACATATACATCTTGTTAATAAGCATGCTGCATGCAAAGAAACTGGTCAGTACCACACTAGACTCCAAACTCACTAATGCTGTCATAAAACTTCTCATATATCACTGTATTTAAAAAAAAAAAAAACAGTGAAAGTTTTAGTACTTTTAAGAAGAATTCTCAAAACTCAGCCTATATTATCTAAACTGGCTATGTCATTTGAAATGGAGATTCACTGCCATGAAGCCCTCCCACTGGACATAAACCACAGTAAAGGCTCACTCCAACTAAGGAGGTGTGCATACACAGGATGATTCTGAGATTAATACACAGGATTTCCACAAAGGCTTGCTGCTCTGCCTTGTGCTATCCAATAAAAATGACATTTTCTACAATACTAATACAATTACAAGGCTCAAAACTATGAGCTATGTGTGAGTCTTAACTATGAATCGACATTCCATAATCTTAGACGACAGTTCAAAGCTGGTCACTAATGGGAGCCTGAACACAAAGAGAAGATAGGCCAGGGTAGCATGGATAGAGTCTCATCTTTCCCAGCCCATCTTTGCCTAGTCCTTCTCTTGAGCAGCAAAGAACTGTTCATTTTTCCATAGAGGACACACAGGCATATGTGCACATTTTTACTATACTTACACATTCCAGGGCAAAGACTAGGCTCTTTTCATGGTCTACTAGACTCTTTAGCACCAGGCCCCTCAACACTATGGGACCAACCCTAACACTTACCTTCTTGCTCAAATTTTGTAAAGTGGCAAAATGAAGATACTGTATTTGTCACTCCTGTATCAGTAGAGGGAGCCCAAGAGCTTCCTAACTATCTGAAAAATAATTGGCCAGTGGCCATTTTTGTGGACAGAGGGAAGCATTTTTTTTTTTCTCTCTCTGTAGCCTTGTGCCAAACACTGGTGGATGCCAGTTTCTGGGTTCTGAGCAGAAGTAAATAAGAGCTGAGCCAACACTGGCAACATCTTTCTAAAGATAAAGAATATCGCCATCTGGTGGGATGCAACACAGCCACAGCACCATGGCTTCCAAATTAGTGTCCCCACTGGTCCTCAACACAGCAGACGGAGGATGGAGGACGAGAAGCCTGCTACCACCAGCTGTCTGCCTTCCCAACAGGCGGGCCTAATACATCTTTTAAGGCTTTGTTTGTGCAAAACTGTTAGGAGGGACTTCTCAGATGGAGAAAGTCCAAGCCTGTAGAAAGAACTGGAAATGGCAGGGGTGGGAGAATGGATGACTAGAGTCGAAGGAAGAAGACCTTACTGTTCTAGTAGCTGCTACTCATGGAGCTGACTGTCAACTGAGAAAATGTGTAAAAATGAATTTTCAGTTATTCTTATGTCATAATATAAATACAATTTGCTGGTGTGAAGGTGTATGTTTTACGGACTTTGTGTGTGTCACACTATCTGCGTTCCATAAGAGCTCCATACAAGGGGACACGAGAGAATGATACTTTAACACCTTTCCTTCCTAGCGGTTCTTGGGCTCCCTCTGCTGGCATGCTGTTGTAGAAGAAAGCATGTTGGGCTAAGGCTGCTCCCCTTCTACTGTGTCCTGTTGAGTTGCTCTTTTGTAACTAATGAAAATGCTTTTAACACTGATATAAAATGTAAAGACACAGGTTTTTTGTCAAACAGGAAAAAAAAAATCTCAGATTTGATGCACCATGTTTCAAATATCACACAATTTCTGTTTGAATTACTTTGAAGAGCTGAATTTTGCCTCAAATTCTAAGTTCATTTATCCTCTGTGAAGTCCAATAACACTGCTTTAAAGCACTAACTTTCCTGTCTCTTGAGAGTATAGTTACTCAACACCATTACTAACCCACTGCTTTCTAAAGCTTCACTGAAGACATCAGCAACATGATCATAAGGATTCATTTCTCTTACCCCCACTAAGAGTCAGCATGACTGAATTAAATATGTAAGCTCTTCAGTTAACTTCTATTTTCTCCAGATGTTTGTCTACTCTTTACTCACTCTTTAATTGCAGACTTCCTTATTCCATCTTATTAAATGTAGCAAGGCTCTGTCTCCAATAAGCAAAATACTATGTTCCATTTATCCACCACACAAGGCTGCACAAGCAAAACTACAATGTAAGGTCCTAGTTTTAAAAACACAATCATGATGGCAACTTCACTTTCTAAAATCTCAGGAGATGTTATCCATTTAACACCTTAGATGGCCGTAAGGGCAAGCTTCCTGAGAGTAAGTTAGTCCAAGACCTAACAAGAAGCATTTCCATGGCATATATGAACAAGACACAGAGCAGCTAAGCAAGGCCTGCCCTGGCTTAGCTGGGTCCTGGGATCCCATAGAGTAAGATAAGGAAGACAGTCAATCTGCTAGCTATAACCATTACAATTCTCCCATAAGGAAAAGAAAAAAACCCTACCCTTGCATACCCTGAAAGTGCTACAGACTGAAAAATGTCCCAACGCAGAGAGCAAATAACACTGTAAGACAGCTGAGAGTGTTCTCATGAAAGAGAAAGGGGCCTCCTCAGCTGGCATGCCTGCTTCCCAGGTGCATGTTTTTTCTCAATACAGCTACTCAGATTAATGGAAGTGGTTGTTTTGAATCTCCCCAAATTCAAACACCACCGCTTCCTACACATCCAAATCTGCTGCCATTGATTCTATTATTACAGTTTTGGTGGATTGTCAGTTCAGATCAGACACCAAACCAAGGACTACCACCATCAATAGAAACAAAATTAGCAACCACCGAAACGTAAAACAAAAAGAAAATCAAAAAAACCAACCAAACAAAAAACTCAACTTGTGGTCAGAAAGGAAAATTTAAAGAACCTGCTTGATATTTAGCCACAGTTTAGTAGGAGATACCCATCCACTCAGATGTAGTCTAGAACCCAAACTGAATGCTGCAAATTTCAATCCAGGAAGACTATATACTCCTAAGGCTGGTAAACACTTCCCTGGGCCTAGTCTCCTGGCAGGACAGTCACAATGGTATCATTCTAACCAATAAAGTACAACTAGAGTCAGACTGAGTAGATGGTCACTACTGTAGCTGTCAGATGAAATGGCAGCAGCAGTTTGTTCTCAGAGTCATCCTGCTACAAAACCAGAATGGAAGATGGTGAAGACAGGGAGATGCAGACCTGGTCCAGCTTGCTCCATTTTACAGTGCCATAGACTTTGCTGTATTTGCACAATTGGTATTTGAAGCTTGACCATCTTCTGGTGGGGGCTGGTCTCAGCAGAGTATTTAGCAACATCTCTGTCTTCTATGCACTAGATGCCAATAGTACTACCCTACTGTGACAACCAAAAATGTCTCCAGATGTTGCCAAATCATCCCTGGTTGACAGTTATTACAGTAAATCACTCAACCTCTGCTGTGGCCAAGTATACAAATAAGGACCAAAAATCTGAGTAAGTCAAAATATAACCCTGGATAAGAACAAAACTTTTATTAATGAAGCTATGAATAGGAAAGATTTTTTTTTCTGAGAATATATTCCAGAAAAACTAGTGAAAAAAACTAAATGAAATAGTGTGGAAATAAGATAGACTATAAAATAAAACTTTTCACATTAAAAGATTTCTTTTTTGGTGTCATCCAAATATATAGCAAATTTGTTTAAAGGCCTCTAAGAAGTAGCATTTTCTGGAAAAATCTAATCAGCAAGTATTTACTGGTGGCCCCTTTCCAATGCCATTCTCACTATTTTAACATTTAGTGGTCACTAAAGAGAGTTTTCCAAGCAACATTATCATTATCACGCTCAGTTATAACTAACTCTTTCCTCATGGTATTTTACTTATGCCTTGGTTTTGCCTTGCCCAACTACAATAGTGCTATAGTGTTTGTGCTACAGAAACCGTAATTAGGCTATCTCCAATATTTTTAAATTATCCTACTCTATGTGTTGGAACTCAATATGTAAAAGGAATATAAAATTTTTTCTCTCTTTATTAAGAAGATCTAGTTTATCTTAACATGGCTAAAAAATATCTCTGTGTAGATATAAGTATTCACTACAGAAAGCAAATTCCTTTTGAGAAGTGACTAGGAAAACATGAGAAAACTCGCTTTTGGGACTATGATAACCTCCCTCCCTATATAACTGGCAGGGACAATTACACACAGTGGTAGTACACAGTGTGGCATCAACAGTGTGGACAGACCAGGATAACTAGAGTCTCTATTATTCTCATCATCTATTTACTAGAACCTATACATTAGGTACTATAATATCATGAGAAAAAGAAAACACATGAATTAAATTCAGTTTTAATTGGGTAAAGTCTAAGAACAAAAATGTTTTGAAAATTAGCACTGTTTAGCTTTTCTCTTGTGTTTTAACTAAAATCTTAATTATCTACATGAACATAATCCAGGAGGATTATAGAATTTTTGACTACCTAGTTGCCACTAAACATGAAGTACACAAAAACAACTATCAATATTCTTTGAAAGTTAACATAAGTGGAACAAGCAGCCTCCTGAGCACGGCTGGGGGAGTTGGGGCAGGAGACAGAAGCCTAGAGACATGGATGAACACACAAGACAGCATTACAGTACCTGACAGCCTGTGAGAGCAAGAAGAGTAAGAGAGACCAGGGAAGAGGGCGCTCACGGTATGGAGGAGGAGCGGGACGCTTTTAGTGGCAGGCAAAGCCTCAGAGAGGTGGACACAGTTGCTGATAGACTGGCTTCGCTTAGCTTCCAGGAGAGATAAAGTAACATTACATCAGAGCACAGTGAGACCTTTCACCACTTTTAAGTTCTTATGGTGCTGTGAATCCTTTACACATTTAAAGGAAGCCATTTTAAGCTTTAAAAGAAGTCAATAAAATTAGAGTACCTAATCACAGTCTCTAAATACAGCCAACTTTCAGTCAAGCAGTGATGTCTTAGAATGGTCAGTCTGCACAAAGCCCCTGTTCCGTGTGGCTGTGCCTTGTGCATTATTACCCTTCCTTTTGCTGCTATGTATCAGAGTGTCTGAATGATGTCTGGGTTGCTTGCTCAAGCACATCCCACTATTACATTATTAGCACATTACTGTATCTTCCAAAGGATCAACATACAAAGACCACAGTGAGAAAAGGAAAATCTGCTCCAAGACAAAAATATTTCTATTATGTAATAAATAATTCAGGAATTGAATTACTGAGAGCTGACTGTATTTAAAAGCTAGCCACTTAGTGAACTAAATGTCCTGGAAGTTCATGAATAAATGAATCAGACATTTTTAGATATCCACAAAAACTATCTTTTTATATTGTATTTCACATTTAGTAAAGCCAGTTTCTCAGTATCAACTTTTGGTTTTCTCATACATTGTTGGTTAAATAAACACTTATTAAAACAAACATGGAAAGAGAGCATGCTTCAAATTAATAAAATCAGTGCTACCAGTAAAATCAAACTACAAAGGATTATTTTCTGTTATTGTTTTATGTACCACTGCTAACATATGTGAACCAACACTACACACAGTGCTAGCACATTTGCAAAAACTGAAACCAACTTTTGACTTTATGGTCCCTTCCCCTATCTCTGCTATCAGCATTTCCAGCAATGGGATAATTATATAACTCATGTGTGTGTGACATCTATGTAAAGGGCAACAACCATGTAAATATGAAAGTGTAAAAGATTTGTTTATCTCAGTATATGACCACCATTTTATTTGAGTACTATTTACAGAGCTTTTATAACTGGACTGTGCCAAAGTGGATCGGTGTGCATTTTAAAAACAATAACATACTAGCTGTTTTATGTGGCAATTAGGACTCACTTTGATCACTCTCAGAATTTAGAAATCTGAATTTTCACCATCATTGACCCCCAGGGCCAGAGTTTTCTTTCCATGCAAGGCCACTTCAGTTATATTCAGATTTCTCTGCTGTCACCATCAGTGACGCTTCTTTACCTGACATCTGAGCGGTGAATCATTATATGAATATCTTAAGCTGCTCTTAATGAGATTGGAGAAACAAAGCTACTTTTGAGTAGCTATCCCATAATAATTATTGCTAACTGCTACTAACTCCTCCTAAGAACAGTGAGAACTGTTTCAGTGAACTTCTGCACTCACAAAAACACCTTCTACATAATCAAACTACAAGGAAACACTCTGGGCTTTGTTAAAAAGTAGGAAAATAAAACTAAGTAAAATTCCTCATGCACGCTAATAAACAGTCTTATTAAACAGCAAGGTATACAGAAATCTTCAATGACCATTAATAGGTTAACAATTGATACACAACATTTAGCTTTTTAAAAAGATATAAAATACAATAGGAAATTCATATATATGCATCCATACATGTGTATATATAAAACATAAAGATAATAAACTTGTGTAATTGATGGTCTTCACTGTCTTTCAAAAATAAAAAAGTTCCAGGCTTTTAAAATTTAGTTAATTCTATAAAAGCCAATCTTATAGTTTTAAAGTACATATCTCACAAATATCTTTACAAAACCTTTGAAAAAGGTTTGTCCAATGTCACATGGCCCTTCAAATATTTTATTACACTTTTCAACATAACCTGCTTTCGCTGGGCATTTTCTAAAGCATGTTGGTGCTTCTACTACATAGTTGGTTTTAAAAAAACCCTGGTGGAAATTAAGATTTTTAGTATCATATGGAACATGCATGTATTTGCTGCTGATCCTCATGTATGAATAAAATGCAGTGATTTTGGCTTAGAGTTTATACTTGGAATTTAAGGTTGGTGAAGGCAGCATAAGGCTGCACAGGTTGGGAAGGACACTGCCTTTTCCACACACTTCTGATCTCTTTCACTGAAGGATTCAGTGAGGCAGGGAAGAATGTAGGAGTTAATTGAAACAGGAAATCAGTGGGCATCCTCAGTGATGAACGTTTTTTGAAACTAGGTTTCTTTTTGGAAGAATGAAGAACATTCTTCATTCTATTCTATTCCAGATAGAATAAGTGGTGCAGATAATTAAAAAGAGAATTATCAGTAAATGCTAAGGCACAAAGAATGAAGAAGTTACAGGTAAGAACAATATACTTAGATAAAACATCAACAGGATGCTAAACCATGTATTAGGCTTTTATCAAACAATGAACAAAATATGTTAAACTTAAAATTTCTGTATTTGTCAATTTATATATCAAAAATACAAATTTGTATATTTTGTTTGTATTTGTTTCATGGCCTGATCTTATGTATGCTTATCTGAAGGGTTGGATCAACTCTAATTGTATGGAACTACTGATGAGAGAAACTGTAAGAAACTAAGATAAGGTTGCTTCGATCCTAAATCAGAGCACAAAGGGAGGGGAAAATCTTAGTTGTCTTCATCCCTCTTTTAGAGATTTGTCCCTTACCATAGCAAATGTAACCAAGCTGCCTGGTCCCCTGCAGGTTCTCCATCAAGTAACAGTGCTACTTCTAACAGGCTGACAAAGCAGCACGTATAGGCATAGGAGCTCAATGCTTTTAAAGAAGTAAAAAAAAATCTCCATTCATTCATAACACCAAGTGTCGCCTTCCTTTTCTTTGTTAGAACCAGTGATCACAAAACTCTTAAAAAGGAACACCGCCTAACAATGACATCACAGGGGTGAAAGGTGCTTTTTTACAGTAGAGACCTGTGACTCAAGAAGTAACCAAAACAGAAAGTTTAAAAGATACTGACAGATTTAATTTAATAAAAGATTTAATATTTAAATTCTGAGTAGAACTCTAAATTATTTATTTCTATAAATTCATTTAAATAGCAATTAGATTTTTTTTAGAGATATTTAAACAAATATTTACCAGTTGCTTTTTGGCGAACAATATTTCTTGCCTTCTCAACTCCTGGTGCTCCAGATGTGGTAGCACTTCTGAATCTCATTGGCTCTGTCACATCTGGATGGCTACGCCAGCTGAGAGAAAAGGATCTACCCACAGCAGTCCCTTTTTGGGAATCTGGAACACAACCTGATAAAGGGTAAGATGAGAAAAAGCTAAATTTGTTACTCATTTTACTGCCTAGGCTGTACAGCAAATAACAAACATACAATTGTGTATTACCAGCAGTCAAGAAATGGCCTATATACAACACTGCACCAGATTCCACTACCGCAAATTAAGAACTATTTCCTTGTGTTGCAATTTAGGAAGATAACATCAATAATCTCAAAGTACTTGATACCAAGGCAGTTTTAATTTCCAGCAATTTTATAGTATTTACTTCAACCTAAAAAAGTACATATTAACCAATCTTTCCCATTGTAAAACAATGTCATATGAATTTATGCCAGTGTTTCTACAGTATTTTTTTAAGTAATTACTTTTTCTTTTTTATATATATTTATTATTTGGTGATTTTATATTATGCATCCCATCAAACTCAGTTATCAGTCCTCTCAGATTCATACCAACTCATATGACCTCTCTATTTACAAAAACGCCCATTCATGCTGCTCATTTACTTACCAGTGCATAATTAAACTCCCTGTGGTCAGACCTTTAAAGAAAACAAGTCTTTCCTCACTCAAGCCCTTGCCAAAGACCATCAATGCAGAAGTGAGGCACTGTGTCATTTAGCTATGTTCTAGCCTTGAGCCCTGGTATACAATGACATCTTTTTTTTTTTTTTTTTTTTTTTTTTTTTTTAAAGTCCACTAATGAGTGAGTACATCCCTTGCTTATTTTTCTGGGTTTGTGATACCTTACTCAGGAGGATATTCTCCAAATCCATCCATTTGCCTGCAAACTTTAGGGTATCATTTTTTCTTACTGCTGCATTGTGAAGATGAACCACAGCTTGTTAATCCATTCTTCAGTTGAGGGGCATCTAAGTTGTTTCCAGGTTCTTGCTATTCTGAATAATGCTGCTATGAACATAGTTGAGCTAATGCTTTTGGGGTGCAAATGTGCGTCTTTAGGGTATATGCCTAAAAGTGGTATTACTGGATCCTTGGGGAGATTGATTCCCAATTTTCTGAGAAACTGCCATACTGCATTCCAGAGTGACTGAACAAGTTTACACGCCCACCAACAATGGAGGAGTGTTCCCCTCACTCTGCATCCTTCCCAGCATAGGCTGTCATCTGTGTTTTTAATCTTAGCTATTCTGACAGGTGAAGGTGGTATCTCATAGTTGCTTTGATTTGCATTTCTCTGATGGCTAAAGATGTTGAGCACTTTTTCAAGTGCCTTTCAGCCATTTGTAATTCTGCTGAGAATTCCCTTTTTAGTTCTGAACCCCATTTTTTAATTGGGTTATTAAGGATTTTGGGCTCTAGTTTCTTGTGTTCTCTATATATTTTAGAGATCAATCCTGTCTCTTGTAGGGTTGGTAAAAATCTTTTCCCAGTCTGTAGGCTGTTGTTTTGTTTTATTGACTGTGCTTTTGGCCTTACAGAAGCTTCTCAGTTTCAGGAGGTCCCACTTATTGATTATTGTTCTTAGTGTCTATGCTACTGGTGTTATATTTAGTAATAACTTTTAAGTCAAAAGCTTTAACTAATGTTAAATAGTACTGGCTGGCTGGGGCATGGTGACATGTGCCTTTAATCCCAGCACTCTAGAGGCAAAGGCAGGTAGATCTCTGTGAGTTCAAGGCCAGTCCAGTCTACAGAGTGAGTTAGTTACAGGACAGCCAGGAATATTTCATAGAGACACCCTGTCTCAAAAAACAACAAGAAAGAAAAAAAGGAAGGAAGGAAGGAAGGTAGGTTGGTTCTGGCTTCTAAAGACTCCAACCTAGCCATAAACCTCACAGAAACCCAAGAACTCTAATGTAGACTTGGTCAAATGGGTAAGTTAGTGAAAATCTACAAATAATTTAAAAATCTTATTTTAGAAAAGCTTCAAAATGATGTAACACTGAGGTCTGAGATTTGACTTCTATTTTCTCATAGTGTTCTGGTCAATTATTTCAAAGAAAGGTCAAAGACCCAAAAGAAATACAAAAGAAAAACAAACCCAGACATTTAGGAGATAAATGTCCTAATGTCTTTTTTTTTGTTTGCTCAGGAATAATGTAGACAGTGGACACAACTTGTAGCTTGTTTTCACATCAAGTCTCCTTAGTGTTTATTTTCTTCTTTCACTAGTATATTTGTGTAATAAATATTTAAATTACTTTTTAGAATAAGTTTGTTGTGGTCATTATTTAAAAAATTTGTTGTATTTCTCTGGAAAACAGCACTATTGAAGTTGTTTACCTTCCAATGCTATTTTTTCTCATCACAAGATTGTGTTTATATACTAGGAAGAAAGAAAGAACTTTAAGATAGTGTGTGTGTATGTGTGTATTTAAACACCTTTGGTATGTAAGAAACTTGAGAAAGCAAGGCATATCTTCTATCTTAACTGTTTCCTTGGCAGGATAAACTTTCCTCTAGACTGAGAAACACTGTCTTAGGCATCCAGCCTTCTACAGAAAGTATCTTGATATTCCCAGGCCGGGTTCACACAGAAACTTTAGACACCCAAGAGAACCAGAACAGAGTAAGGACCTCTATGCTAGTGTGCTTTTTTTTTTTTTTTTTTTAAAGATTTCTGATTAGTTTCAACTGTAGAATAAAAAAATGACCTGTTGCTAAATCTATGTTAGAAAATTATTGTACTGCATAGTCTAAATCTAAATTGGAATTAAGGCATTTTACTGGAGTGCCATGAACATCAGCTATTTTGTTTTGGCTTCTAGCTGCTTGCTTTTACTAACTGGTGCTTTGGCAAACCATTCTCAGATTGCAATGAATACTCATAAAGCAGATCCTAGCGCATGTGTATGGTTAACTTATCATTTCTTTGTATCCGCATCCTTTGTTCTCACGCTGACTCTGTACTACATCATACTTCGGTAGTAAAACCAAAGAGGTGAGACCTGAAAAATTTACTTCTGTAACATTGTATTAACAACCATGTGCCAATCTGTTGGATGATGAAACAGGTACACCAGTCATACACTCGCTGCCCTGGCTGACAGCCAGTCAGTTCTTAGAAGCAGAGCAATCTAAGTGGTTGCAGCACAAAGTGAATCAAATGAAAATGAGATTAGCACTGGCCAGAGTATGCAACTCATAAAGTCATGGTCTAAATAAACAGTTACTATGTTAAACTACTAAGTTTTGGGGTCATTTGTCACATAGCAAAAACCAACTGAGACAGTCCATAATAAGGTTATTTATACTAAAACATAATCTGTTTACCATTTGCATCTTGACAAAGCTTTAAAGGAAAAATGCCTTTTAGGTCACAAAACCAAGGAAAGTTACTTATTACCCAAGGAAACATTGTTTTTAACCTTCTGTATTCTATGATTCTGTTTGATATAACTTGGAGATTATCAAGGTCAAATCCAAAGTCATCTCTCGTTTCCCCAGAAAGCCCATGAGGCTAAATAGAATGTATTTTGGCATCTAACCATACCTGCAGCTGTTTCCCACTTTGTCCTCTTTCCTTTCTCATTTAATATGTACCATATGCATTTGAATGAGCCAGCTCCAGTCTTTACAGTATATATAAGATGGAATAGACAGGTTAACTCAAGTACCACAGTTCTTAAGAACTGTAACAACAAGGGGATACCAACAGCCATCTCCAACAGAAACTCCCATTGTTTTGCAACTTAAAATTATTATATTTACTTCCTTAGATCTGAAAACAGCTTTACCTAGAAGCACAATAAGGCCAAAATGGCTCCCATCTCAAGCACTTAGAATTCCTTCCCATTTTCTAGAAAGGAGGCAGCAGCATGAATCTTAGCAGTGTAGCACCTTAGCCTGGACTTGACTGGCACTGACGTCAATCGCTATAAAGCCTTGTATTTTGGGTTTTCTGTCTGTGACACAGACCTATCAAAAGAGCAGTCATAAGCATAGAATCCATGTGCAAACCACTGTCATTGTTACTCCTATTATCAATACTTCCTTCTCATTTTTCTTCGTCTATAGTCATCAGTTTCATTAGGGAACCAAGTAAATACGAGGCACAATCTAATGACCAGCATTTGAAAAGACACACAACTAGTTCAGTTCATTATGAAATATAATGCATTAACAACTTAGCTGCACAAATAAACACTCCTCTCACCCCACACCACTGCTACTGCACTGGAAGAGTTAAATTACCTTTGCCACGTTGCTTTTTCTCTTTTTGCTCACTTAATTTATCTAGAGGTAGGTTTGTCATCTCCACTCCATACACAGTCCTTGCGAGCACAGCTGTTAAGGAGTCCATGATGTTGGACCATTCGGTGATGAGTTCCTCCCAGTCTGTGAGGGATGACAGCACACCGAGAAAGTCATCCCAAAGCTCCCGAGAAATGTACACACAGAGGTTTGCTCGGATCCAAGCCACGATAAGTGTCTGAAACCAAACAAATGTAAGATTTTTTTTTCTTCCTTCTTTATTTTGTATTTATCAAAAAAAAAAAAAAACACAGTAAAAAGAATTTAAAATGTGGAAGAGTTAACAATAGCTATACAGAGGATAAGAATCATAAGCATGGCTTATCAAGGGTGGAAATACAAATAAGATTGCTACACATATATTTTCTTTGTGTTCATCTTTCCCTCTGAATTTTTTTTTTCCATCCCTGTATATCCTTATTCAAGGTCTCTTCCGCCTCCCAACACATCTGGTCATTTTTCTTCTCTGCAACTCCCCATCCCCTCCCTGGGCAGGGAGCAGACAGTCCTATGGTCCCACTGACCCAATAATGCTTAGATCAGTCTCCACTTCTGGCCAAATCCAGTTCTTTCCCCCCTCCCTCAAGAGTG